>JBBPMC010000004.1:0-86587 GCA_038090115.1 Strobilomyces echinocephalus | reverse complement strand
CCGGATGGCCATTGACCGTGCATTCAGGAGCAAAAATGAGACTGAACGTCTCCACCAAGTTCATAAACCCATCCGCAAACTCCGGGTCGACGACTTGCCCTCCGTCGGCTCCCATGACGAGGGCTCGGAGTCATGGGATACCGACGTAGACGATGGCATGTCTGATCAGGTAGACTCCGATGAAGCTTCTTCGCCCGCGCAGCTGGACTCTGATACCGAGATGCCATACGAACGCGTCCCGCGAGTGCACAAAGCACCAGGACCGGAGACGCGTCGAAACATACCCGGTCTTCCAATCAAGCTTTCTGATGGCCGGATACAGGCGTCTGAAAAGGTGACTGCAATACCGGTCCAGACAGATGACGATGGACAATCGCAGGGCTCTGTCCGATCTCAATCACCTCGGGCAGAGCCTCCAACAGTGGAAGACGTAGCGACTGGCCCTCGCTTCGGCCGACTAGCTGTCGCAGACGTGATTGGCAACGACTCACGCAAACTTAGGATTCAAGGCGCCAAGGACCAAATAGCCAGTATTTGCCAAGAGGTCATCGCTGACCCAGAAAACAGCGTTCGTCTTTCCCTGTCGGCACCCACCGTTTTTCTCGTCTCATTCGATATGCTAGCTAGGCTTGCTTCGTCGCTTGCACACCTTTTCCCTCGAAACCATCACGACCCCCTCGCGTTTGGAGCCAGTCAAGAATGATGTTACGATACGCGAGCTGGCCATGCTTTCGCAGCTCGTGGTGTTCAAAGATATCATCCCTGGATATCGCGTTCGAACTCTGACGGACAAAGAAAAGGCCGAAAAGGTCAGTCAGATGGTCGCCCGGACACGCGAATGGGAGCAAGGCCTTGTACTCGTGTACCAATCCTATCTCCGCACGCTGGAAGCCGAGCTCAAAGGTAGGCATCACTTTGCGCCGCCTCATGTCGTCGCTTTGAACCACCACATCCGTAAAGCCAAAGGGGACCTGGGAAATGCCGCCCTCAGATGCATGTGCACTCTTGCCGTAGATGTCACGCATTTCAATTTCCGGGTCAACCTTATAGCGTGCATCGTCGCTCGGTTGAGCAAGCAAACATGGGATGAAGTAGGTTTTCCGCTCCTATCTCGAAGGCTCAGATTGACTCGAGCGTCAGTCGTCAGATCTGTGTCTGAGCACGTTGATCAGCATCTTCCAAAGCGATCTCACCGGTGTCCCTTCTCTCGAGGCGGTACAATTGTTGAATCGCATGATCAAGGAGCGGCATTTCAACGTGCACCCAGACGTCCTCGCATGTCTCTTGCACCTGCGCCTCAAGAGCGAGCTGGGCGTGCGAGCTTCCAACTCCAGGGTCGACGAAGAAGCAAGGACCCAGGGGAAAGGGGCGAGTCGCAAAGCCAAAGGTAAATCGATGGGGCAACCGTACTTGAGCAAGAAGGCCCGGAAAGCTCTCAAGGAAAAGAAGGGGATCGAACGCGAGGTACGCGAAGCGGAAGCGGAAGCAGACAAAGAAGAGCGGGCAAGGACGGTGAGTGGCGAAACAGACGGCCTTCTTTGATGCACCTGATGAGTGTGTGGTAACAGCATACGGAAACCCTGAAGCTTCTTTTTGTGCTGTACTTCCGAATATTGAAGAACCCTCACCCGACACCACTCTTGCCGGCAGCCCTGAGGGGTATATCTAAATACGCGCATCTCGTTAACGTCGACTTCTTCAGGGACCTGATGCAAGTTCTCAAGGATCTAATTATGCGAGAGGCTGATGAGATGGATTCGGGTGCGAAGGGATCACGTACTCTGAGCCAGAACAGCGATATACAGCATCGCTTGTTGTGCGTCGTGACAGCATTCGAGCTCCTGTCTGGACAAGGTCGGTGTCTCACTTTGGCGACTTTTCCGACGTGCTAACACGCCCCGACGTCAGGTGAAGCTTTGAACATCGACCTCAGCGATTTCGTAGATCATTTGTACGCCATCATCCTGCCGATCAGCGAGTTACTGCAAGCGGATGATGCGTCGTCGGGGTCTCGAACGGCGCAGCAGCCGACGATCGCGGACGTGCTGTTTCGGGCGCTGACGATTGTCTTCTCTCCGCGCACTTCGGGGAACGCTTTGCCCTGGCGGTCTGCGGCGTTTGCTAAGCGCCTTCTGATTGCTTCACTGAATTGGTCACCTGCTGTGGCGCTCCGCGCCCTGGACTTCGTGGAGAGCTTGGTGAAGAAGGAGCCCAAATTGGAAGCGTTGCTCTCCACCGACGATCGTCAAGTGGATGGCGTATACCTTCCAGAAGTGGACGATCACCAACTTTGCCGCCCGTTCGGAACGTCGTTCTTCGAATTGCTGCAATTGCAACAACGCCACTATGATTCTCGAATACGAGAAGCGGCCCGTAGGCTGTCTAGTTATACCAGGTCGTAACGATGATTAGATGTACTGTGGGTCCTCAGCAACGTTACAAAATATCTACAGTAGTTCGTGTTGATACAAAAACAAGGGGAGAACGAAGGCGAAGATTAAATCGTGCAACAAGGCGACCCAAACACAGCGAAAACTGTTCGAGACAGTATCCAGAGCAGGCGGAGGAAAAGAAAAAAGAAGTGATGTAAGCGTTCGAATGGCGATGCATGTCCGAATCGATATCGATGAGGACGGTCATGAATGTCATGAAAGTAAAGAAGGCATCATGAACGCCGTCGAGTAAGACGACGTGCCTGACAGGGAGGCGTCCGCGTTGATAGCTGACAAAGCATAGGATAGAGACGTGTGAGGGAGACTGGCGCGGGGTATGCATTGGCCGGGCATATGGGTATAGGAGGGCAAAATGGAGTCAGCGTGGTAAGCGGACTGTGGACTTGGCGTCCTTTCCGGGCGACCGTGATATTTTTGTATCCCGATGAGTTTTGCGGCAGGCGAGTTCTCGCACTGCCCTCTGTCGAGATCGTAAAAGATCACGGCAAGAACCTGGTCATTTGCGATTATTTTTTGGACGATAGCGGTCGGCGAGGCTGTGATGGACACGTGGTGAGCATGAGGAGGGGAATGCGCGGAGAATCACTCACAGGAGTCGAGCCACCGACTGCGAGTCAATGGTGAGTCAGGAAGAAGCAGTGTCACGCTCTCCAACTGGTCGTTTCCGGAAGAGTCGATAGACATCAGGGTACATTGGTTGCTCTCGCGAGAGGCGCACTGGCCGCGCACCAATACGGTAGTGGAACACCTAACTGTGGCAGAAGACCGCATAGCGCATGTGACGGAGCCCTGGAAGCCGTGTAGCGCTGGGAAGGATGGTACGTCAATCGGGGGCAGATGAAGCTTGATTCTCAAGAGCGCTTGAGACAACTGTGTGGAGGACAAGAGGGCGTCGGGAGGAACGGAGAGGGTAGGGATGCCCTCGGCCCATAGGGAAAACCTTGTGAGACCGATTGGAGAGGGGGACGTGTCAGCGGCGAAGAGGGAAGATTCGGTGAAGAGGAGAGGGGAATCGGATAGAGTGGGGTGGAGTGAAGGCTCGGGAGAGTAATGGTCGAACGGGTGATCCGTGGCTGTGTATGGAACGTTCGGAGAGGAGTGAGTTGCCGAGGGCCGAGCGAGGTCAGATGTCCAATAGGACGAGAGAGGGGAGAGTCTACGAGGATCCGTGCGATGAGCATCGGAGGCGGAGAGGGACCGAATGCGACGACCGTCGTCGTCGGCACGGGAGGGACGGACGCCGTGTATGTGGGGCAGTGCGAGTTCAGCGGCAGTGGCGAGAGTAGGACTTGAGCCGGAACAGGGAGGCCGGGACGGGTAGGAAGATCCAGCCGAGCCCAGAGAGCGATCGGATGCCGGGGAATGGTCGTCGAAGAGGCCGGGTGGGGTGAGAAGGTGAGCATCGGGGGAGTCTTCTGCCTTTACGGCGGGGAGGAGGGTGGTTTCGAGGAAGAGCTCCTCGCCACCGGCGACGAGATGGTACTCTGGAGAGACGGGGTGAGGGGTGCTCGTGGGGAGGTTGTGAAGGAAGATACCTGGCTCGCCCTTCCACATGTTGCGCAAGACCTGGATGTGGCTCGCGACCTGTTTCTTGGAACGATCGACGCCGTTCTTGTGAAGATAGTCGACGAGGAACTGGTTCCTCCAGCGACTGCGACCACGGGAGTAGGTCGCCCATGGGGACTCCCAGTACTCGCGGAGACCTAAATAAGAGGGTGAGGAGGAGAAGGGAGGGAGGGAGGAAGGAACGGGCCTTGTACGAATATGCGCTCGATGTCCTCTGGCCAGACTTCGCTGGAGCCGTCCTTGAGGAGCTTCCTGTGCTTGCGTTGGGGGGTGAGGGACTTTGGAGGCGCGTCCGAGTCGTAGAGTGCGGATATCCTGGAAGCACGCATTGTGAGGGGGGGACGGGGAAGAGGGAGAAGGAGGAGGGGGTTATATATGCGATAGGGATGGCGAAGGCTAAAGATCCGAAACGGCATCCGTGACCCGGACGAACGGACAGCTAATTGAAATGCCCTAGATCGCAATCGTGGGAAAGAAAGGCAAGGTTCAGACCACGCGGAAATGGAAAGAGCACGCCACACAATCGGAGTGAGAGGGTGGGACGGGATCGGGGAGGGATCTAAGCGCTGGGCGGAGTGGGAAAGTCGGGTCGGCGACTGAAGCGGGAGGGGGGGATCGGGGAGGCCGGGCGGGGCCGGGTCGGGCATGGACCACTGGGTGCGCTTGCAGACGGTGTCGTACGTGGACCGGGACCGGGTCTCTGTCGACCTCGACGCTGCCCTCGCCCGGTTCCCCGCGCTGAGGCCGAAATCGGACGTGTACAGTGCGTCGTCCCGAGATGGATCCGGCCCGTGCTGACCGTCCCGCAGCGTACGACGACGGCCGGACACAGCTCCTGCTTTGCCTGCACGGACTCCTCCCCATCGTGTTCAGGGGCGCGTCCTACAACATCCCCATCGCAGTCTGGCTCACGAGGGACTACCCTCGCAGCCCCCCCATCCCCTACGTCGTGCCCACCCCCCTCCTCCTCATCCGTCCGTCCTCCTCCGTCGATCTCAGCGGCAGATGCTCCATCGATTACGCCCGCGACTGGATCAGAAAGCCAGAGGTCAGTCCCCCTCCCCTGTCCCCCGATCCGTCCTCACCCCCTCCGAGTCATGCACTCTCGCCGCCCTCCTCCAAGCCATGCAAGATCACTTCTCCCGCGCACCCCCTCTTTATGCCAAACCAAGCCCACGTCCAGCCCTCCCCTTGTCGCGTCCCCAATCTCGCCACGATGATCGCCCCGCACTGCCACCCAAACCCACCGAATCTCAGCCCCCCCCGCGCCCTGTCGCTCCCACACCGACCCTTGCACACCCACAGGTATGCCCATCTTGCTCTTGCACCCTCATCTACCTTCATCCCTCCACCTACCTAGACCGACCTCTACAATCGGCCCCCGCCCCCCCTTCCCCATCAGCCACGTGTGCATGTCAGTCCGCCCCAGTATCACCAATCAGCGCACGGCCCGTATTCCAGCGACGGAAATGCGCTGCGATCGCCCGTCGAACGCTCCAGGGACTCTTCCTCTCCCACCGCCCCTAATTACCGCCCATCAGTGCCCCCGGACCCAGTTCCTACCCTGCCCTTGTCATATTCACAATCTCCGCCGGTCCAGCTTTGTCCCCCGATTCCTCCCTCGGCCGACTCCCACCCAACCCCTTATGCGCCTCAGCCTCCACCACACTCCCCTCCTTCGGCTATTCGAAACACCCCTCGTCCCAACCTCCTCGACGACGAAGCCCCCGTGCCACAGCCCCTTCCAGCCCATGTACCGCCACGCCCTCCGAATCCAGAACTCCTCCAATTGCATGCCCAGGTCCATGGAAAGATACGATCAGAGTTCGCTTCCTTGTCCCAGCTCTTTCGCTTGGAAGCCGATCGCCTGCGTGCTCAGCAGTCGGATCTTCTTGCCGGTGAACCTGCCATTCGTGATGAGATGGCCCGTCTAGAAGCTGTGCGCGATGTTTGCCGTAACGTCGCGGCAAGGTTGCGGAGCACCCTCGAACAAGCAGATCGCAACCTCGCCGAGTTGCGCCGCAAGGGCGACCCCGAGGTAGATGAATTAGTCTGTTCCACGAGCATAGTCCATAACCAGCGCGTGTCTCCTCATCCATTCCATCCTCGTCCGCGCTGACCGGCGCCCACGCTCTCAGGCTGATCAATCTGGTCGCGGAAGACAATGCGATCGAAGATGCCATCTACCATTTGCATAGGGCTTTGAACGCTGGACGCATCGATCTAGAACGCTTTTTGAGGGTGAGGGCTATTCTTTCTCGCTGGTCACATGTAATTCATGTTCCTTTCCGTCGCGTAGTCGACCCGCGTGCTCGCGGAGGAGCAATTCATGAAAAGGGCGCTCATCGAGAAGATCCAGGCGGGGATGCCGATGGGAAGGAGCTTACCCTATTCCTAGTCATATTCGGGGTAGCAACCAATCCAACGAGATCCAGATGGGTCCTAGTTTGGATCTGAAGGGATGCTCGGCGACGTAGTTGCCATATGTGCCACGTTCTGGACCATGTCGATTCGACCGTCGAGTTCTATCTGGGGTTCACCCTCGCTATAGTAAATGTGGGCGGCGCCATGCTGCGGTTTTGAAAACTCGTCCTTGTGATTGATTGGTGGCTGCAATTTGTACCTGATGAGATGGGTGCGCCTTCCCATTGGCAGAGGGCAGTGCCTTTGGCAATTGTTCAATGCCCGGAACCGGATCTTCCAGCAAGGTTCCGAGTGGGAAACGACCTTACGGCGACTCATCGAACCACTTTCATTTGCCTTCTAAGTACTATGACCGGTAGAAGTTCACTATACAAAACATCAAACCTGACTATTTTCAAGCACTACTGCGACTAGATTGGGTCGAGGGGTTTTTGTCAGCCTGTAAATGGACACCGTCTTTTGTGCGTCAGGCGACTTGACCTTCACCCTTTTCTGTCTTGGTTTGTACCCTCTTCCGATATTCTGGTCCTCTTCCCGCCGTGCCAACCCATCTCCACACGCGGTGTTCATCACCCCCTTGTATCTCTTCTAGGTTGACCCTGACGTTCGCGTTACCCTCGACGACGCGTTCCACTTGGTCCCATAGCCTTTTCCTGACGGAAATTGAGTGTTGCTCCTGGAGAATAAGATCACGTAGTTGAAGAGAGGACAAATACGGATGAGGTGCCGTCACTGGGTCCGTATGGTGTGCAAGCTCTTGATTGCGTAACGTATCAAGAGCAATTTGCACAAGTTCCGCGACACGCTTGTTCTCTATTTGGCGTTGGGCGCGGGACCGTCTAAGACCATAGACCATGCATACACTGGCAATCAACACTGCATGGCCGCGTCAGCGCCGAGCAACGAGCATGTGGTATGGTTACCGAAAACAGTCCCTCGCCATCGTAACCACACCTCTCGAAATTTCACAGTGAGCTTGCAATTTAGGGTTAAATTGGCAGCTTTGTGCGCTAGATAGCGATGCCCTCTGAGACGAATTTGGTGATGTGACAATCGGGATCAGTCAATTTGCGATCGCGGACTCACGACATATCCTCCCCAAATACAACACTACCCCACTCGACAAGCTGCTGCATGGCTTCGTTGAAGGTATCATCGAAAGTTTCGAGAAGGTGCGGCTACCGAACCGAAATTATCAATTACCGCACTATCGGAAAGGACAATTCGACCCACCGCTGTTTTCTTTTTCATCGTCTCTCGCAAGTCTTCCACTTCCAATCCCCATTTTCTAGCTTCACCTCCTTCACTATCGAATATTGTGACTCTGGCTTCGTCGACACCAGCACAAACTCTTCTTCCACGTTCCTGGCCAAGCAGGGCTTCGATCGCCTTTCCCAAGGCGCCAATATTCCTCTTTCGCTTCGGATCTTCAATACAATGAGGTGGGAATGCCACAGGGCCCAATCCGGGCAACCCGTCGGTCACCTCAGAAATGAAGTTCCAGACCCGTTCGACAGGAGCTGACGGAGCGGTTCCGAAAGGTGACAACAACGCAAGAATGGGGTGCGGACGTAGTAGATACCCGCTGTTGCACGTCACCGTGTGCTGACTGCACGATGCATATTCTGGACAAGGCGTGCATGCCGAGGGGTGTGGTAGAGGGATCAACGAAAGTGGTAGGCATGTTCCATCTTGGGTGGTGATTGCATCAAGGAGCTCCGATGATATGTCCAAAACGGTTCGATTCGCTCGAATGCCTGGTTTTACTGCAGAAATACAAGCCTGGAATTCCTGCAAGGCCGGACTGCTATTAGATCCTGCGTCGCAAAACCCAATCGATGCAGATTCGCTCTTGTACTTCATGACAATACTTGAGAAAACCAGCAAGCAAACCGTATACAGAAATGCCAGTAGATAGGACCCCCATTTGGCACGAGGCTCTTGATGGTTAATGGCGGCACTCGACACTTGCTGAGAAGCTGATGTCACCTGCACCTTGAGTTCTGATTCTTCAGTCGCGCCCTCCGAAGACGGGAAACCGGAATCGTCATCCGCAGCTCCTAAATCCACGTCAGCAATGCGAAATTGTGGCGATTGTTCTGGTGCCACAGACGGGCTAAAGGAAACGAAAGGCGTTCCCTTTCCGGGGGGCGACAATAAGGATGGCTGGCGTGGGAGGTCCGCTGGAAGCTGTGGCTCAAACTCTGACTGAGGCAGTAACCGCTGAGGTGGCGGGGAGAAAACAGGTGCTTTGATTGGAGATGACGGGGGCGACAGTTGTGGGGGTGCTGACATTGAATGGCGAGACATTTTATGAGCAGCACTTCTGCGAGCCGTCCTACGGACAGGGGATGGTCGGACCGGCGACGAAGATTCAGCGCCAGACTGGAAAATGTTTTTGTCTTCCCATCCACTATCGTCCGCCATCTGTTGATACTGAAGTCAATTCTATATGAACTAGACCACGGTGAACCATAATAGAGCGTACCGATATTCGTCGTGTCTGAACGTCCTGAGACTCGCGCGTTAGTATCATTTAATGAGAAGAGGCAAAATGGAATGCTCTTGACCTCTTTCTTTCTTGTAGTTTTCTGAGCTGGTAATTCCTCTTCTGGCTCGCTTTCTTCAACGAGGGTGGGTACATTGGCACGCGCTCTCGTGCTTGAAACTCTACCTAGGTCTGGTTGAGCGGAGGAACGACGGCGCTTTGACTAAAGACCAGGATCAACACGGAAAAGGAGATGCGAACTCCATGGGGGCTTACATGTTCTGGTCTTTGCGAAGGTTCGTCGTCTTCCGATGGGCGAGAGGGTCGACGCGAGGACCGCCTTGCTACCTGGAGCACGTTGAGCCATAGACCATCAGGGGCAAGAATGGGAATGGGTCACCTTCATATCTGCTTTAAGCGGCCTGCCAGTCACGCCGTCTGTAATGCCATCGTCGCTGGGAAGACTATTCTCTCTCTTAAGCCTCTCTTTCCGGAGTTTCGCGAGCTTTGGTTTGATTTCGTCGAGGAATGACTGCACGAGCTTCGCCTTGGTGTAGGGGGTTGGGTAACGGATCTGGTGGTGCGTCAGGACACCCAATAGCTGGGAAACGGTTAACGTGTTCGGGTCAAAGTCATTGTCGAGATAGTCTCCTTGGGTGATGATTTGCGTTGCAGTCAATGACCTCGACATCGTGGCCACCGTAGAGCGTCCACAGCGGACGTCGCGCACCAATCAGCGCTTACATAATACAAGCCGTTTCTGTTTAGGCTTCATTACTCTCCTGTGTTGACGATTAGTTGACGATCTCCAGGACTACTCAATGACTATTCGCTAAGAGTCCGAGTCGGCGAGAAGTTTGACCCAGAGCTTACTTTTAGGCTATACAACACAAGTAGGCTATTTGCCTCGAAAGCGTGGCGGCGGAGCTCAAGCGCACACTGCATCTGAAGACCGATCTGAAAATCTCTGTCCGGCCGAAACACCCGATGAGGCGGTTGTAGTTGTAGCAGTCGTCCAGAGGACGACAAATTCATTCGAGGGAGTTGGATGTTGCTATTAGGATAGCTTACAAAGTTCACGGGCCGGGGACCCGTAATAAAAGGTTATCTCACGGAGCAAACTTTGGTCGGAATGGGCCCGACGTTCCGAACCATTTACCACCGATCTGACAAATCGAATTGTTGGAGTCGAGTATGCTAAGAAGAAGTTGGGGCTCACCATTAGATTCCAATATACCCATGGAAATAAGTCCTGCATATCGCGTGGAAGACTGAGTTGTACTATCTCATCGAATATCTACCATACGTACCCTTTTGAAATGATAGAAGAGTCTGAATATCTGACTGCTCAACAACATCTAAGATAATCCGAATCAAAGTACTGACCTCCGGGGTTGTTTCTGATCACCGAGGAAACCGGAAAAGGTTTCTTTCGGCTCTAGTCCATACTTGAACTCGGCTAGCATCAGCTCACCGTACCCCGTAAGGAGCTGTAACACACGTCAGAACGACAACACGCGATCATGTCGAAAAGTGCACACAGGGCAGCTCGTGTAACCGTCATACTTCGCACTGCCGACTCTCCCATTGTCCATTACCGAAAAGAGATTCTCCGCAAGGACAGGGGCTTGTGAGGTAATGGCTGCGGCTGTCTTGCTAGTCGGTAGGGAAGAACAATCTCCTACGGCAAAGATGTTCCCGAACTCGGGTTTGGTATGTTGAAGTGTTGCAGGATCGACTTCTACCCATCCTGCAGCGTCAGCAACCGGTGAATTTTTGATGAAATCCAAGGGTCCCATAGGCGGGGTTACGTGTAGAATTGAATATTCACGGTCGACAGTCGTGCCATCGGCCTTTTTGAAGGTCGCCTTGTGGTTGGGCCCATCGACCGCAACGAGATTGTGTCCAAATTCGGCTCCAATACCCCTCTCAAGTCGTAGAGCGTTTAGCGCTTCTGAATACTTCTTGACGCTGAACATTGATGGCGCTCCTGTCATAAACGTGATATTAATGTCGCTTGCCCTGCCGGTTCTTCTATATCGGTCCCAGGCCATCCACATTATCTTCTGAGGGGCTGAAAGGTGCTTTAGTAAGGAACATATCACTCCTCGGAATCTAGTTACCTCCAGCACATTTGATAATACCCGCCGGTTGAGTGAATATTGCATTGCCGCGTTGCAAAGAATCGATGTATTCCCAAGTCTTGTCACACGTATCAAATGAGTAAATGGATGATACGCCAGAAACTGGGTCATTGAGCGCCTGAGATAAGCCTGCAATGGCATCCCAGTTGATCTTTAAACCGGCAGCGATGACCAGCGATTCATATGTTATTGACCGGCCTGTTGAGGTCGTCACAGACGATGTCACTGGTGAGAATCCCGCTACGTTTTCTCTGATATGCGTAATGTGAGGAGGGAAGAGTGAAGCAAGAGGCCGTTTGAAGTCGTTTTTGGAGCGGAGCCCTGCGCCCGCCAGAGTCCTTGAAGCGATGAGATGGAGCGCTGTAGGCGAATGTATGGACTCACCAGCCGGGCTAAAGCGAAAGAGAAGTGAGATTAGATGATGAAAGCTTAGTCCCGCATATCCGGTTCTCACTTGGTAATAGTGGAACTGAGCCTCATCAAGTACCACGATATCATCATGGTTCAAACGTTTGCCTGCCGCCAAAAATCGATTATAGATTTGGTTTGCTACAGACAAACCTCCAGAACCTACGTATCTTGAGTGATATCTCCCACGAATGAGCTCTGAGGGAGACCTACCGCCACCGACGACGACGACCTTGAACTTATCCTTGGCAGTCGAACTCGCGAATCGGACATTGCAAATCGCCTGCCGCGTGAAACGAGCAAATGTGTGGACCACCAGCATCTGAGGCTGTGAAAGTAGAAGGTAAGGGGTCGGGGAATACAGCTTCTGTTATCTCTCTTTCTTTTGATCAAACACGTGGTAACTCGAATCGCAAGAATGGCGAAATCATCGAGGTACTTACGGCACAAAAATGCTATGCCATCACGGTCCGGTGAGACACCGGACCAGGCCCGTGATTGGTCATCATGGAATGACCTGAAAGTTTGGCGAGGCCGGCCATACAGTAGGTGGTCGATACAATGCGTGCTCGCTTTGCTGTAGTGGGAAGATCCAAGACGGCCATATTAGTGTAGGCGGTACGTATATGTATTTATGATGTAGTATTACGAATTTCTAAAGCGGTCAACTTCTCCCTCCACTGCTACTTTAAGCAGCTATCAGACTACCGCTTCCACACTCCTCATTAACACCAAGCCTGGCATCCATACACTCATCTGTTTAGTTCTGACACCTTGAGGAATTAGTCGTGACAACAATGGCACAAGCGGGACAAGATGCCAAGTTCTTCCAACGTGGCAAGATCGAGGTACATCGGGTCAACTAGGTTTCGTGATCATCATAGAATAACCTTCTTCCAGGAATTCCGCGCCGAGCTCCAAGCTGCAGAAGCAAAAGATAAGAAATTCCAGAAACGGAGGACGGTTCTCAAGAAAATTGTTGCAAACATAACCATGGGCAACGACAGTACGTGAAGTGTTATGTCTGTGCCTGTCGTCTTCTGAAAAACGGGATCATTTACCAGTGTCACCACTCTTCCATGACGTTGTCCAGTGTATTGGAACACCCCTTCTTGAGATAAAAAAGAGTGGGTTCCGCCCTCCCAAAGCTTCGATTCGTGCCGAAGGATTAATCTTATCGCAGTGGTCTACCTGTACCTGGTCAGCTACGGTCGATCCAAATCGGAGCAAATACAGATCGTCATTCCGAGCTTTCTGCAGGTAGACCTATGCATTTCCACCCTCGAACATTGGCCTATATCTCACTTTCAGGACTGCAACGACCGTAATCCTCTCATCCGGGCACTCGCTATACGGACAATGGCGTACATTCCTATTCCCGTAGTGACGGAGGCGCTCGGCGAACAATTGCGACATTGCATCAAGGATCGCGATCCCTATGTGCGCAAGACAGCTGCAATCTGCGTTGCGAAACTCTATGTTGCCGATCCCCGGAAAGCGGAAAGAGCAGGGTTCGTTGAGATGCTTAGAGATATGTTACTCGACGCCAATGCAACAGTTGTCGCAAACGCCGTCGCAGCACTCTCGGAAATCGGAGATCGGCAAGATGGCGTTATTTTCCGCCTGAACCTGCCCATAGCGAACAAACTGATCACCGCATTAGGCGAGAGTTCAGAGTAAGTTTGCCTGTACTATACCGAGGGTTCACTGATCGGAATCAAGGTGGGGTCAGATATACATACTGGATTCTCTGCTGCGTTATGTCCCGGAGCAGCACGCTGACGCTGAAACGATGGCAGAAAGGGTGATCGTACAACTGCAACACGCGAACTCGGCCGTGGTTTTGACAACCATCAAAGCACTCCTGTACTTCATGAACTACATGGAGGATCGGAGACTCATCGACCATATCTGCAAAAAGATGGGTCCACCGTTAGGTGACGCCGAAGCACTTCCCGGGGTTATCAGGACTAATCATCATGTAGTCACACTGCTCTCCTCCGGTCCAGAAGTTCAATACGTTGCCCTTCGCAACATTTTACTCATTATCCAACGAAGGCCTGCTGTCCTGAAGAACGACGTGAAGGTTTTCTTTTGCAAGTATAATGATCCGATATATGTTAAATTGGCAAAACTGGAGATCATGTACCGACTTGCACGCGAAGAGAATGCTAGAGAAGTGTTGGCGGAGCTCGAAGAGTAGGTGTGTAGTTTCGTTCCGGGGGGAAATGTTTAACTTTTACAGGTACGCCTCAGAGGTAGACATTGACTTCGTCCGCAAGGCTGTCCGGTCGATAGGTCGTTTGGCCATCAAGGTCGAGGCAGCGGCGGATATGTGTATTCAATCCCTTCTTACCCTCATGGAGACAAAAGTCATGTATGTTGTTCAAGAAGGCGTCATTGTGACCAAAGATATTTTCAGGCGCTACCCTGGTAGATACGAGGGGATTATCCCTACGTTATGTGAGAACCTTGATGCTCTGGAGGAACCCGAGGCAAAGGCAGCTATGGTGTGGATACTAGGTCAATTTTCAGATCGGATCGATAACGCCGATGAACTTTTGGATGACCTGGTGTACAAATTCCTGGACGAGACTGTCGAGGTATGTAGCTGATTGCCATGACGCCATATGAGTATTGCTTAATAGCCCCAGGTCCAACTTGCACTTTTAACTGCTGTAGTCAAGCTCTTCATTTACAAGCCCTCTTCCGAAACCGCAAAAGCCTTGGTCCATAAGGTTTTGAAATGGGCCACTGAAGAAATAGATAATCCAGATCTGCGGGACCGAGGATTCATGTATTGGAGAATGCTTGCAATGAACCCAGTGGTAGCTGGCAAAATTGCCCTTGCAGAAAAACCTCCTATCACAACGGATTCAGATCGAATGGACCGCGGAGCGCTAGATCAGTTACTACTGCACACGGGTACACTTGGTAGTATCTATCACAAAAACCCAGAGGTCAGCATACGTCCATAGGTCATCCATTTCTTCTGACGTATGGTGCAGACGTTTATTCGCAACGCAGCTGGACGAGCACTGGTAGACAGCCCTGCGCTTAATTCTACCTCGAGATCAGTGCTAGTCCCCCTCGCACGGCCCCAACTTCCGACTGCCGCTGTTGTCATCGCTGGTCCTGGTCCCATTGAACCACGTAACCGTGACCAGCTCAATGATGCAGACGCGACGAAATCAGATCCTGGTATATCATCTCAAAGTGCCGACCTGTTAGGAAATGACAATTTACCTGCAGCGGGCAGTCATGATGTTGATGCGGAAGTTGGTACTGATGGAGATGGTGACGACGACGATATCGTCAGAAATCCGGTGGCGGACCCGTATGCAAACCTGGACGGTGCATTCGGAGGGTATCTGGCAGATCAGCCTCAACCCGTGGTCGGGCACCAGAGGGGTAATAATGATCTGGATGACCTTTTGATTTGATCGACCCTGCTCGATACTACCTGTTTCATTAAAAGCACTTGTATGCTAGTCTGCTGTACAGAGTACGTTGCTTGCCAGTTGTGTGGTATGTAGAACATACATGGACTATGATAGAGAGATAGAAGCTGCGAGTCGAGGGAGACACCAGCTGAGAAAATAGCTTCCTTCGTCGACCAAACTTATCCAAGGATTCCGCGAGGGAAAAGAATCTAAAACACGGGCAACGCGAGGTCAACTTAGCATCAGGTGTATTTTGTCTGCGATGGCAACGATAGGATTCTTGGGTCGTAGAGAGTTGTAGTGCTAGAGCTACAGATTGAAACCAGAAGTGTCGGATATTGCAGATCACATACCTCTCCTAGACCATACATCCGACGATGGAAGCTGATGCGGACGACCTTCGCATCCCGTGCAAGGTTCTCGCGGAAATTACTGTTTGGTGTGTGGGTCACCACGGATGGCGTGCCAGCCTGTATGACCTGGATTGGTACGTTATATGCTCGACTAAGTGCCAGGATCTCCGGCTCTCCGCCCCACACAGCGGTATCTCTGATATTGAAACAATATTGTTCGAATTCCCGTGCACTCATTAGTCCGCAATTCTCGGCTGTCCCATCACCGTCCCTTCCAGAGGTGGAGGGGAGGAAAGGAAGGAAGTCATCTGGATGCTGAGAGAGATAAGCAGAGGCTGCAGCACGGACAGTGGCATAATTTGCTTCGTTCGCCGGCAAGAAATCGAGGAGAGCGAGCTGGTCGGCAACGGCAGAGAACAGACAGTGACCATCAGGATTTATCTGTTTCATGCACCTTGGTCGGAAGGAAGACCCAGTATGACCGTGACAAAGTACCAACCTCGTGAATTTGCACGGAGAGCTCGTCGCACGTCCGTTTTATCGACGCTGCTTCCAGCTTTATCTCCAGATTGACTTGTGCATCGGTTTCAGGATTCGAAGGTGCAAAATTCTGGGCTAAGGCAGCTGCCTTTCGTGCCTAAGCAAAGCGTTGAAATGAGCACAGTTGACATGGCATCGCTCGCGACATTTTTCTGCTTACCTGCCTCGCAAGGTGTCGCACCTTGGAGTTCTGCTTCTTAGGACCAGATTTGGTCCTTCCCTCGGACTTGTTCACAGGAGCAACACCTTGGTGCGTAACTGGTTCTTCATGGGGTTGCTTATCCCTCGAGTCGAGCTCGGCAAGTAGATCGTCCATTAACTTATCATCTGGCACGGGCGGGGCGTCTCGTGGAGTAGTTGGTGCGGACTTCTCCGACTTATTTTGCCTGGAGGTCGGCATCGAGGAAGGGACAGAGCTGAAGGGGTCGTGGCTATGCACCTTTTCAATCTCATCTGACCCCTCGCCGATGCGGTGATGTCGATGCTACCCGGCCTTGGATCAAGGCGGGGCGCCAGTACTACGTGAAGCCAGCGGAAAAACAAGTCACACAGCGACGATGCCACTGGCAGTCCCATGCTCCAGAGACGGATTGTAATATCGGAGTCCTACTTGGCACGGCACGAAATGATCAGATTGGTTTCGAGTACAACACACTACATGAGAGCCATGCACCAGAAAGATCGGTGCCGATTCGTCATTTTGGAAGAAGATACTAGCTTCGTGTTGCAGGGGACAACGGTTTGCCGATCAGCCGAATTAGCGCCGGTTGTCTGACGTTGAACGTTGAACGTCGGCACTGATACGAACGAGCCCGGCACTTCCATCTCTTCAATACATGGATATCACACCAATAACGCTGTCCTGCACTGAAAGTGCATCCAAATTGAGCTCCCTTCTCGGCGAGCTCTCATCCAACCCCCGGGAGGAATCTTGGCGCACAGTCGAGGTCGTTTGCAGACATCTCGCAAACTTGCTCCGCGTTAGAAATGGCCCGGGTCAGTAGCGCATCTTACCATGTTGAAATAGTGATATCGATCCCGTCGAGCCACCAGAGGACAATCATACAACCCTAGGAACATGTACATTGCCACAAGATCTCACATCTTTTCTTTCCAGAGCGCTCGATGGGTCACCAGTTCCAAATGATACGCGTGCCACCACTGTACTCGAGATCCTTCGCGTCAGCGCCAATCTATGTGTCGAACATGGTGCGCACGACTGATCCTTCGAGAACACGCGTACCATATCCAGTTTATCATCACCCAGACCAAAATAGAGGACAGCTATTGGAGGCAGGTTTTCCGCAAGCAACTGTTTCGCTGCTTGAGGGTTACGCGGAGCACCTGCCGATTCAACCACAAGTCAATCCATTCCCACTATCCATCTCCCACCTCCAAGTCATCAAGACCGCCATTGGTTTCCTACTGAATTCATCTCTTGGCTATGGCATGTCAGCATATTTCGCAAACACGGCGCACACTGATAATTCTGTCCGTACATAGAACCAGTCAAATTTCGACTCACATCTCTGGAAGTCGCCACGACACTCGTGCGATTGTCGTCCGCGATATATCCCGTCGGCGCTTGGATGAGGGACCCAACCAATCTCTTTCTGGTGGAGTCTTCTGGGCTGGATGACATTCCGGAGCATGTGACGGAGTCTTGGACTCTTCGTATTGGGCTATCCAACTGGACTTGGAGGCTCATCACGGAGCTCAGGGATGATGGTCAGTCCGTTTGGCGAACCATGCCGACTCACCTGTCTAATCGTACTATGACACAGCACATCCACTTTTTGACGCTGATGTCCTCCCTTTCCTTGTACAGCCATTGATCGCTTTTACGCCGCCATTACTCACTGCTCCACCACCTCCAGATTTCGCGCAACCGTCACAGCTAAGGACCTCTCTGTTGCATGCCGATTTTGATCTGCTCTCCGAAGCTTGTTCCCACCTCGAGTCTCTCGCACTGGATGTCGAGGACATCCGGCTGTCCCTTGCTCGCGGATTTGTATTCCCAGCGGAGCACCAAAACATTCCGTGCCTGTCTGTGATACTGGACTTCATTGAGCAAGGAAGCTACGCACCACTCTGGTACGTACAGCACGAGACCAGTCTAGACGATGGGGAGGTTCGGAGCCAAGAAAAAGCCTTCGATGACTGCAAGGCTGCCGTAATCAAAGCAGTGGTAGAAGTCTCCGGAGAAGAAAAGAACACGGATGTACTGTGTGATGAATCGGAAGAGATATACCCCGGTGGCAAATTCGTTTGTCGTATGGTCAATTGGATCCGGGCTTTCGTTACTACGGGCTATTATGGGAACCTAAGGGATGATATGGTGATATGCGCGAGCCTTGCCCTCGGAAATCTGACGAGAAAAGGTGACCATATAGCGACGCCACGCCCACTGTTGCATGCACCGCTAACCAGTTCACCTTTACAGAATTCCACGCTACCCTATTACTTTCTTCGCCTCACAACGCCGCTCAACTACTGTCCTCTGAATCTTTACTCGCCCCGGCGACCGACCTCAAGCTAAAACATGGGGTGATTGGCCTACTCAAACATCTGTCGCAAACATCTGTTCAGTCTGTTTCCAACCGGACAGCCCTGAGCAATGCTGGGGTAATTGAGCGCATTGTAACGAGTGGCATTTGGGACGATCGCGGCGATGTGATGGCTGACATCGTGCAAGTCAATGCCGTCGGCGTCGTGAAGCATCTCTGTAACAATAGCGGTAAGACTTGTTTCCTCCCTCGCTTCCTTCCTTTCCAATGACATACTCGACCTAAGTTGACAATTCATTCGCCGTCATATTGTCATCGGACAACGCAACCGCGACAGGGACAGGACTCTCACAGCTCCTTGCCTTGATTAAGCGATCCGACACGGTCGCTATCAAGAGTGAAAGTACACGTGTCATCGTCAATCTTATCAAATCACTTTGGTCTAGTGATCTTGCAAGCGAACAGGCGAACACAGAAGAGATTCAGACGAGACAGCAGAAAAGAGAACGGGCAATACATGCACTTGCCACTGTACCATGTGTCGACGCCCTTTCCGCACTCATTTGGAGAAGCACAAAGTATCCGACTCTTATCAATGAGGCCATTGTCGCGCTGAGTCTATTGAGTACCCATAGAGATGGTGGTAAGTTCTGTTCGTATAGTCGATAAGCAATGATCCCTTTGTTCACCTACTTTAGGCCAATTGGTCCTGCGCAACCTTGTAGCACCTCTCTCGGACGAGATAAACCCTGTTGCTACAGGTTCTGCAGCGATGTCAACAGTGGCATCAACCAATAGCGACACAGACTCACCAATCACCACATCGCCTCCTACGCGGAGTCGTCCACCTTCGAGACGTACCCTTCTCGACCAACTTCTGAGTATCCTTCGTAGCGGCGGCAGCGACGACACTTCCAGTCCCAGACAACCAGAGTTGGTCCCGTATCCTATTGAGCTTCGCATCAATGTCTGTACGTTGCTCGGACAACTAGGAAAACGAACGGCAGGAGAAGAATTGGAAGTGGTCAAGGATAATGTAAGACCAGTCCTCGAGGACGTATCGAAATCAAGCTCGAACACAGGCAAAGAGAACATGCTAGCAGCTGCAGCGAAGAAGGCCCTTGACCTATGGACGTGAGGGGAGCAGTATAAAGGCGGATACGTCGTGTGGCATGAATACTGTAGTTGTACTAGGTAGTATGCTTGTCATGCCATGTTAATACGATAGAGAGCAAGGTCCCGGCTATACCGGCAATGTTCTCATCCGGGATCATGATGGTGGCCACCGGTTCTGTTGTTCTGTCCGAGTCATGGGGCTGAGCAAGATTCAGGTCAATGTCTCTCGTGGAATCGCAACAATCACCCTCAACGAACCGCAACGCCTGAACGCGTTGTCGGCGGAAGGTCTGCCCCCTCGATGTTACGTGTGAGCGGGTGTCACTGACGGGCAAACCACACTGCGATCCTAGATTACGACGATTTCGCGAATTCGTTAAGAGAGCTCGACAAACGCGACGATGTCATAGCCACGGTATGGCAAGGTGTGTTGTGCTACTTTCATTCCAGCTGTAATCCGTTGAGTTCATGTTATTAGCTAACGGGAACTGGTTCTGCGCGTGAGTTGGTTGCATCTCGTCCCATTGTCACCAACGAGTCCTGTTTTCGCAGAGGAACTAATGTCAAGGACACCAAGCACGCCGAGCAAACAGTTCGCGACCAACTCCGTACACGAGTAATTTCGGCCAACACAGATTGCACGCAAGCGGTGCGTTGCACTGCCCCGTATCACTGAGGGTTCGCACTCTTATGCTGTCTCAGCTCTATACCCACAGTAAGATTCTGGTTGCTGCTCTGAACGGGCCCGTGATGGGTAAGGGGCCGCGAATTTCCCGCTGAACGTTTCATGGATTCGGAGTCGTGTAGGCATTGCAGCTGGTAAGTCGAGAACTCTTTACATCTGTCGACTAAAGATGCGATAGCTCGAAGCGTTCTTGGGCCAATTCGACTTCATATACGCTCTCCCCCAGGCGTGGTTGTATGTGGGCTTCCCATTCTTGGGTGCGTCCTTGTCTGTAGTGCCTGTGTCTTTGACCGACATTCAAGCTATTATAAGGAATCGTGATTGAGGGGGGAGCGAGCGTCAGTTTCATTAACCGAAGTGAGCACATTTAAACCTACTCTCCGAGGTTCTGCCAACTATCCGCAGTGGGTATTGCCAAGGCGAACGAAGTGCTGATGTTCAACAAGAAGAAAAGCGCGCAAGAACTACTCGAATGTGGTTTCGTAAAGTATATCTGTTTTATTCTCCCTGGCTGCTAGCGATGTAATGTCTTTCAACAGTAAGTTATTCCCTACTCAAAGTACAGAGTCGTTTCATACGGCAGTTCGGGAACACCTACTTGGCGAGCTTGATGGGCTGGACCCTTCCTCTGTACTCATCATCAAAGCACTCCTCAAGGCTGGGTTGTCGGAAAAGAATAACCCCGACGCCGTCAATCTTAGGGAAAGCTACGCACAGGCAGAGAGATTTGTCACTGGGATTCCCACCAGTCGGTTTGGGATGATGTCGCGGAAAGAAATCAAACATAAACTATGACATGTCTCTACTTACGAGTTGTAGCCCGCAACTCTGTCTTGTTAAGTTATTCATATCGCGAAACACAGCTTGTTTTCGGCACGTTGGCCCTACGCAGTGGATACCCGTCTGATCAACTTACTTGGCAAGGTTCCTGCCACCCTACAATTCGCAGCCGGTGCTTGCCGTTCGTCATGCCTCTTCCGACAAGGACGACAACGCTACCGCCGCCACATCGCTGATGCCAAGTTCCTCAAGCAAGATACCACTACCCCATTTTTTCTCATCACCGAACACAGCGAGGACCTTACACCTGCTACCATTGGACGGTGAGAAGGATGACCCGCAGTGTTGATAAGCTCCCATGATACGCAGTGGCAAGAAATAGAGAGAGACGTGCCTGAGCCGCCGCTCCATCTTCTGTTGCATCGACGACCTCGCGTGCCAGTGGCACGAGGTGCTCGTCTCGCTGCTACCCTTCTCTATGCGGCTGCTGCCGCCTCACCCCTCAGCGTGACAACCATGTGTGCCCTGTGCCGCCGCCATCTCCTTGTTTACCACCAATCAAAATGCACCACAGGTCCGCCTATTGACGTGCCTTCAACTACTCGATTCGACATCGATGAGTACGATGCCACACCGCCACCACTTTTCTAAGTCTACACGACGATGACGGGGAGTGCAGCAAGTCGGTCACACTTGGCTCTCGCCACTTACTCTGGATTGCTCCGACTCCGACTTGACGCGCACGAGAACGTCACGGTGCATGCAACTGCGCCTCTTGCCCAACACTCAACCACGCAGTGTAATGAGAAGATGAGGGTTCGCGGCAAGTTACATGTCGACATGACGGCTCAAAATCCATGGTATGAAAAGCCTATCAAGCATGGTTTGGCGGCGGCGCTTCCCCGAGTCAGCACAAGTTTGCATTGTGCATAACTTAGTATGGGACATGGTGTTGTCTCAGGGATGATATCGATGGCGACCCGGGCCCACAATCCCCAAGAAAGTGGGAACGGACACTCCGAGCCTGGATTCAGACGAACGTATGCAGGAGCTAGGTTAGAGTCTGAGTCAGCGCTGAGCAACGCACCGCGATCATCGACTCTGTACTCAGCATTCCCGGGCGAGCCAGTCTCATACAACTAAGTAAAGCTCGGAGGCACCATCATATTAGATGCATAGGGCTTTTCTAAGGATCTGGGATGGCCCTCGCCCGTGGTGGGTCTCTCGGATAGGTGTTTCGTGGGTTTTCATCTGTTACAGGTTACTATTCAATTGGTCCCTTCGCCCTGCCACACGAGCGAGGTACATAGGTTTTGTGGGCTGTTTCGTAGATTCTGCGCTTGGCAAGTTTGCCGCCGTTAGCTGGGACCACCTCATGAACTATTGCAAAGTGCCAGCCTTGCATAGCCGTACGGTTGTTTTCCATTCCAAAGGACGTTTTTATTTCAAGTTCTGCCGAGCAACCTAGTGGTTGTGCGTTTTCGGGGAACTTGAATTCCGGATGGACGCACTCAAATTCCTCCCATTGTGTTCTTCCGGGTATCCTCATCGATCTCGCCTGGGCGACCGCGGATTTCGATACTACCGGGGGCCCCCAATGTCCCGGGTAGTTATCTATTGTCCATGATCAGCGAAACAAACTTTTGGGGCTTCCATAGTGCCTGACCACCGCATTAAGCGCATACATCGGGACGGAGCTACCAAGTCAGCGTCACAGTGGGAGAGATGGTGAGCCCAAAGAAGAATGTTGAAGCGAACGTTCGTCAGAACATTCATTTTCTATTCATTAGGGCAGTTTTCGTGATGAGCTATCGTCGTGCCCCACATGAGTAAGGCGTGTGTGAAGATCACGTTCCAAGGCACTCTTCGTTGCCAATAATTCCAAGCCTGGAGCGACGGCGCCTGCGATCGTTGTCAAACAGTAAACGTCTCAGCCTGTTATGCCAATAGCACGCACGCCATGGACATCAGGCCAGTCGACATTAGGTCGCTCAACGATTGCAATGATCCTTATCTTTACGATGAGCGCCGACAGACTTGTATATCGCATCTAACACGGCCCAGGCCCAATCTTGGAGGGGAAGACAGCTCGGATCTTCGCGAAGGTCGATTGGAGTGGCGTGCTCTCGGTAACGGCATGGCATGGCATTATCGAGTGCTACTTACCATCAGTCAGATTTTGTCTGCGTGTGCCTTGACTTGAATGGCCACCATATATCACGTGCCCTCCGTACCCGGGTTCAGAGCTAATGCGACGAAACTGTGGATTCAGTCGTTCATGAACGCCCCCGAGACACGTTGCTGTACGTGGTAACCTACGGCTTCTGATTCGCATTGCACAGGAAACATCGCGTTCTTTCTTCCGTGGTTCGGCCATAGTATTTCCGAACGGTGAGAAACAGTTGGCTCGGCAATCAGGCGCGGAAGAGCGGAAGCCAAGGTGGAAGAAGTTGCGCGAAGTGGAGACGTGGGAAACTGGCACTTGTTGGTGTACACTCTAAACATAGGACCACAGGCCGGCGGTGAGATCTACATGCTGGACCGGCCGGCGATTAGGATAGTCTACGCAGGCCGAACTCTAAGTTACAAATCAAACAGGGCTAAGGCTTGCACGTTCGTGAGACAAGAATCAAACTGAGTCATAAGTTATTAATGAAAGGTAGTACAACGGTGCGATGACGAGGAAAGTAAGAGTTGCAAAGCTAGCGGTACAGTGCAAATGAGGCGAACGTAGGGCCCAACATTACCGACGTTGACAATCTATGGTAGACAGGACGAGCGAGACAACCGAGTGGCGGGTGATCAAGTAGCGATGCCGGCCGCGGATATGGTCCTGTCTGATGTAGAGTGCCGGCGTTGGTGGTTGGCGTTGTGGAGAGCGAGGAGCACTTCGGCGTTGTCGTTGGTGTTTAGTACGTCACGTATAGACTTTTCGGCGAGCATGCACGTCTAGGCAGCGGGTAAGAGAAGGAAGCAAGCAAGCAAGGAGTGTGACTGACTCTGCTGTAACCGCCACGCTGAAGGGGCCGACGGGAAATGGCGATTGCGTTGTGGATGCTATCATATGCATACCGTCTCCTGTGTGGTTCCGTAGTGAGCGCAAGTTGGTGGCATCGAAGGAGGTATACAGACAAGACACTCTCGAGTTCGCTGCGGGAGCGAGGGACGATGAATAAGTCTGAGCCAGAGAGATAGCGGTTGAACGCCTGATAGGACGCGCAACCCGCGACGAGGGTTTCATCGAACGAGGGATGGTCTTGGTCCCAGGTGAACCAGTTTTCGCTGTGGAGGTGAGCGGGAGGCGGCCTGGTAGGGGAAACAGACGTACGTCAAGTGGGAGTGGGCAATTGCTTCGGAAGTGTGAGGGGCGAGGAAGCGATCCATGTTGGACTTGGGGGAAAGAAAGAAAAGGGTCGGGGAGGAGATGAGATATATATACAACTGATTGGCGCCTACTTGTAAGGGCGTCTCGTAATATAAAAATAACAATATAAAATATAAAATGCGCGAAGCTAGCGGGGCGGATGACGGTGAGTGGCCTTGGCAACCCCTCGGCTTTCCTTTTCTGGCTCGCACGTTGCTCATTTCAGACCCCGCGCCCGTTCCGCTGTGACACCATTCCACTGCTTATTTGATGACACCAGTCGAGTCAGCGACCAACACCGCCGCCACCTCCTCCACGCGGACTTCCTTTTTCGGTCGTGTGCATATCTCTTCCTCCCTTATGATGGCCATTTCCCGCTCTGTGATCAAAAAGGTGCTCGCCGTGGAGACGCCCGAAGTTTGTTCGTCCTATCTCCCTTGACTCTGTCTCTCATCTGCTCTCAGGGTGCAGGTGCCCTCGTTCGGCGTTCCATCGGATCGATGAACCTACGCAACTTGACTCCATTTTTGATGTTGGATCACTTCCATGTCTCAAAAGGCGCCGTGAGCGATAGCCCCTTTCCTTTCCATGCGTCGCAGACCCTTATCCGATCGTCACAGGGCTTCCCTGATCACCCGCACCGAGGTCAAGCTACCGTAACATACATGCTCGAAGGGTTAGTTGCTACCGTACATGCGTTGCGCTGTCTCTTCATCTGCACACAGATCAAGTCGTCATGAGGACTCCGCTGGACATGCTGGAACCATTGAGAGAGGTGGCGTCCAATGGATGTGTGCTGTCCGCCACATAATCCTCTGTTACCTTTTGTGCGCATTTTCATTGGGCTTCCATAGGGTAAGGGCATCGTACATGCCGAGATGCCAGTGCACGCGCCAGGCGTTCCTGAACCAAGGGGACTCCAACTCTGGGTTGACTTGCCCAAACAGGTATAGGATCTTGCCCAAGGGTGATCTTCTATGAATCAGGGCCGCTTACCCTCTCCCCTTCGTTGTGTACAGTTCAAGATGGTCGTAAGTGTCAAGTTAAGGGAAGGCGCTGTGTTCTTTCTGGGCTGACATTACTCCCAGGAACCCTCTTACCAGGAGCTTGGACCTGCGTCGTGCGTTTATCGATGGCGACACCTCGTACAAACTGCTGATTTCAAATAGCATTCCGGTCGCATATCCCAATGGTCCCGAGGGTTCTGTCAACGTTCGCGTGATCAGCGGGAAAAGCCATGGGGTCGGATCCCCCGTCCGACCGCTCGGTGGATGCTGGTTCTTCCACGTCACAATGCAAAGGCAAGGGGACAACATGTTCCAGGAGATTCGTAAGTCGCCGTTCTTGTTTAATGGGAACACGCTGAGACGTCCTCTTTAGCCGCTGGCTGGACGTCATTTATCTATCGTATGCGTCACATTTCCCATCCTGTGTAGACGCTGACTTGCATCAGTCTGGAGGGGGGCAATTACTATCGGAGATGATGACTCTGTCACTGACAGCTTTCATACACTGGTCCTGTCCAACGAGGAAGGGGAGACAGGAGCAAGAATCACGGCAGCCACAGCCGACACTGAGTTCGTTCTGGTATGTTCCTTCCATCACGCAGTGCTTTCCGCAATAAACGTGCGTCAGATTGCGGGTGAACCCCTCGACCAAACTGTCTTCCAATATGGCCCATTTGTAATGACATCACGCGAAGAGATACAGCAGACGTTGATAGACTGTAAATATCAGGCTGATCTTCGATGTTCTGGACTGACATTTGCCAACCAGATCAAACTGGCAAGAATGGTTTTGAAAAGGCACATACATGGCAAAGCAACATAGGACACTGAAGAGTTGCCTGGTACGGTGAGAGTTGTATTTATTGCTAGTCTCGCCCAGCGGATCGCCATCGGGGGACAGCATGTCTTTATAAGGCTTGATGTGATGTATTAGTTAATTCTCGATCTCTCCTCGTCAACACATTTCATTTGTGCCCATATATCGCCTTCTTCCTCCTCGGTACTTGCGTGCTGATTCCCCGAAGCATCACTGTCCCAGACAATTGCAGTCGGGACTGCGGTCATGTATACTTTGTCGAGTACGTCACCCTTCTCCTCTTGTTGCTTTCCAACCTCGGTAGCAGGTGGGAATGTGCTATGAATGCGGGCAAATCGGTCTAAAGACACGGACGCAAGAAATGATGGCGCTACAGCCAACGAATTCACGGCGCCGGATACCCCTACGATATGCTGGCATCAACGACGGCCTCGGACGACGCGAAGATGCGCACCCTTGTATCCATAAGCGACTTTGCCGGTGCGTAGATCGATCGCAAACAGATTCGTGCCTTGATCAGATAAGAATACTTCACTGAAAATTGGGGCGGCCGGGCCATTGATAAAGGTCAATCTTGGCTTTTCTTTATTCTACTCACTGCTCGGATAGTCCACTTTCGAGTGATTTGATACCGCCAACCTTGCCAATGCCTCTGAAATCGCCGACAGGTCGCCGGCCGGACCGTGTGTCGTATCTGCGAAGATCGCCAAACCGGGTACCGGCAAGTATTTGCGGTTGATTCGATGAACTTGACAACGAGAGATATGTTAGACACGTATTATGCACTGGTTGACGTAGCCCTAGGTAATCGTTCGCAATGTTCTTGGCACGCCATACTTCACCAGGAAACAGACTCTCAGTTCTTTTTCGCTTCTTGTTGTTTGGAGAGGTCGTAGAGCCCGACTGGAAAGCACGCTCAGTGTTCCAGACCGATATTTCAACTTCGTCGCCTCCGTAAGCGAATGTTTCTTGGTCCATCCCCAACCTCCAGTCCATAAGCCGCGACGGGAGCGCACCAAGTTTATGCGTGATGCCGAGTTCGTCGCTGGTGGTGGTCAGTCGAAGGGCGCCATTAGAGGCGCACGAGTATACGGCGCTTTGCAAGTAATTCAGTCTCGTGAGGCCATGTTCGTCTCGTTTCCACATACTTTTGCGTCGATGCCAGACCGACGAAAGATTGGCCCGCTTTGAACCGCGTCTCTTTCCATTCGTGACGCTGTTCCGGAACATCCTCGTCTGTCAATGACGCGAGACCAAGGGTGCCGTCTGCGCGTGCTAAGGCCAGCTTGCCTCGTCATTATTCGTCGCGTTCGGCTTGTCGGTGTAGACGAAGCACGCACCTGAGTCGAATCACTCCTCCAAACCGCTAGTTTTTGTATCCCTCGCGCACGACCGGTCAAAGTACCATCATGCAGAGTCTTCAGCAGGAGCTTGTCCGTCGACGACGTGTCAGGGTCGTACAAGACGGATTTTATGCTGCCCAGCTCATCGCCGGTCAGAAAGCGAGGCATGTCGACGATGTGACGTGACAAGATGTGACCTCGCAACTCGACGATGGACGGACCCATCAAGGAGCTCGAAAAGCTCAGGGCGTCGGCGGAGGCTTCTACAAAGGGCAAGCTCCCCTCTGCGGAAAGTTCGCTGGACTCTCTGCTCCAGTCCCTGTACGAAGTCAAGAGCAGAGTCGAGGCCGGCACCGTCACGCAAGACACGTTCGCGCTGCTGTCGCAGACGGTGGACGCCAAGAAGAGGGAGATCGACGAGAAACAGAAAGAGGTCTACAACGCGATTGCGAGACTCGGAAAGGCCTTGGACAAGGTACAACTCACCCGCTGGGCTCCCGCGCAAAGCTCATGTCCGTCCCTTGCCTAGAAACTTGCGCACCCCCTTCCAACTTATGTCCCTCTCTTCACATCTGATGCTGCCAAGGAAGCACTCGATCGAACGATCGCTCTGCACCTCCTTCGTACAGGCCAGTTCTCTACAGCGGAGACTTTTATTGAAGTGTGTGGATCATGCTCTGCTTCACTGACATACTGGGGAACGAGCGTACTCAGGAATCTGACGTCGAAATCACATCCGAACTGCGTGGTCAATTTATGGAGCTTCACCGGATCATGACAGCACTCCGAAGACAGGATGTTGGCCCCGCCCTCGAGTGAGTGCTCTGAAACATTTCTTCATTCGAAAGATAAAGCAGGTCATCAGGTGGTCTAGGAAGAACCGTACCTTCCTTCGCCCCCGGTCTTCTCCCTTGGAATTCTACCTCCACCGCTCGCAATACGTACGATTGCTTCTTTCGTCCGATCCATCCAATCCCATCCCAGCGATATCGTATGCGAACGCGGCCTTGCGAGGCTTTTACCCGGAACATGCACACGAATTCAAACGCCTCATGGCCTGCCTGGCTTACCTTCCCAAACAGAGACTGGAGCGTTCCCCTTACGCAGATCTCGCCTCACCGTCGCTTCACGCAGACCTTGAACCACTTTTCGCGAAAGAGTATTGTGCTAGTCTGGGAATGAGCCGGCAGGTCCCCCTCCGGGTCATCGGTGACATCGGTGGCGGGGGGGCACTTGCAAGGATTGAAAAGGCGCGGACAGTGATGAAAGAAAAGAAGAGCGAGTGGAGTCAAAGCGACGAGCTCCCGGTACGCTGTCCGTTCGAATGGGTTCCTTTAGTTAGTTACCAACAGCCTCGACGCCATAGATCGAGATACCCCTTCCTCCGGAAAACCGTTATCACTCAATCTTTGCATGTCCCGTCTCAAAGGACCAGTCCACCGAGCAGAATCCACCAATGATGATGACCTGTGGACACGTTATAACCAAGGACAGCCTACAGAAACTTAGCAAAGTCAATGGGTCGGGTCCTCCGTTACCCTCTATTCTTCGTAATTGACGCGGGCATTTGCAGACGTGTCAAATGTCCGTACTGTCCAACAGAATCGTTACAAGGCAATGCTCTCCGCGTGTATTTCTAGCTTGGAAATTTTTAATATTGTCTCGTGTATCCATCGCGTTTGTACTGTAACACTTCGCCATCATTCAATCTGTGTTGTGACACGTACGGATACTAGGATCGACCCAACGAGCCTGGTTGATTTCGTGGAATGTACATTAGCCAGGCATCAACATGTTCCATTTAAGCAGAGCTGACTTGCCATCATCGTCAGAGACTCTTCCCCATGTTTGTCCGTCGTCCGGACGACCGTATGCCCGTTGATACTCGGCGTGTTCACGAATCGCGCTATTTGCTCCAGCTTCGCGACGTCGATGTGATACCGATTCGCCAGCGCCTCCAGCGCGGCACTGTCCTTAACCGACTTTCTCGCCTCCAGCAGCTCCGCCAGAGAAGACGCCAACAGACGGTTCTGGGTCGTCTGTGTGCATGTGGCCTCCGCTTCTGACTGCAACCTCGAGCGATACATGTTCTGCACCTCGCTCGCCTTACATAAAGAATTCGAGAAACATGCATGAGTGACTCGCCAGGGCAAACCGACGAACCAAGTCGGCGTAGACTCACGGCTCGGACCGTTCGCATGTGGTGATCGACACGCACGGGGCCCAGTCGGTTCAGTTTTTCCGTAAAGTGTAGGTCCTTGGCGTCCCGCTCGATCGCTGTCCGAATGCGTTAGCGAACGGCACGAGGAACAGTGGGCTGCTCACCTTCGTTCTTACTTTCGGACGCCAGGGGTCTAGGCTCAGGTCGTGGGTGTGCAGACTTCGCAGTTGCAGCGGGAGGAACGCGCGAGCCCGTGGCCTTCGAAAGTTTCCGGGCTGCTTTCGAGGAAATGTTCCCCATGACAAGGTGGTTTCCAACGCGCACACAGCGGGTGATGTCACGCGGTCTGAAAGCTATTGTCTATATCTTACGGCCACGTTTTACAGTCATCCGCTACGTACTATACACGATCGAAAAGTCGACCTAGCCTGGTGAAGAATAGAAAGTCAGGATAGCAGCATTCCAGCATCGGCCAAGATTCACAGCTGTCCAGTTTGATGCCGAAAGAGTGTAAATGAGCATCAGGGAGTGGGTATCAGTGAAAAGAATGGGAGCGAGGGTGTTTGGCAACGACCTGTGCTATAGTAGGCGGAAGAATAGATAGGCAACAGAGAAAATAACTTCATTCGATGTGCAAAGGTGTCATGAACGGATTTCGTGGCAGGAAAACTTTTAATTGAAGGTACCCATGTTAGTCGACTGGGTTTGCTGGTATACTTGATACATAGCGTACGGCGGATAGACCTGTGGAACAGTTTGACCACTGTATGCGGCCTGACCCATCCCAAGAACACCGCTAGGCTGAGCGGAAGACTGAGCACCATAAGGAATCGCGGAAACGGGGGGATGTGCTATTGAGGGTGCAGCAGGTACCGTCCCGTTGCGACGAATTGTCGTGCGGGAACTGCTGATGTCTGGAGAACGAAGGGCAAACGGATTGAAGGGGTCTGATGGAGAAAATGCTGAGGGAGGGTTCGAAGCGCGGGTACGTGCAGACGCATTACTCTGCCCATATGCAGGATCGATGTGCAGTTGAGGTGGTCCAGACTGAGGGTTCTGACCACCCATCTGCAATGCAGCCATCATAGAGGCTAGACCCTGATCGTTGGAGGGGTATCCGGAAGGAAGACCGGGAACACCAAAAGAATTATGAGTTTGTCCCTTTTTGCCCGGCGGACCGTTAGTGGTGTATGTTGGTTGGTAATTGGGAATGGGCAGGCCAACTTCCTCGATTAGACGGCGGTATGCTTGGGTAGCGATCACCTTCAGCTCGATCAGCACGCGCTTCGTCGCCTCGATGAAGCTCGGTTTGTCCACAGGGTCGAGGAAGGGGCTCGTCAGAATCTTGTGTACGACGGCAACACCGTTTACTTGGTCTCCCAAAACATCCGTTAACACGTGATCTCCTGGCGACGAGAATAGTGCCTGTACAATTTGACGCGATGCTTCATGCTCAATCTTTTGGTTGACAATTCGAAGGACAGTAAGGGACGCTAATTTGTGCGTGCAAAGATGCGAGAGGTGGGGGGTAAACCGTGGCGCTAGTAAACCGTATCGTGATGGGAACGAAGACGTGTCTAACAACCAGGTTAGCAGTAGCGCACCGTTTGGGTTGGTGGCAAGCGGGATCGAGTTGAGAATCACGGCGGTAGCGATGCGCCGTTGTTGACTGACGCTGACGTGAGGACTCTCCAGGCATGCCCTCATGCTCCTTGCTCCGAAACGGCCCTGTGCAATCTCCCACATACGGTCCACCATAGCATCGAAAATGAAGTCGTTCGCAGGCGCACCGAATCGCAGACAGCATCTAGCGAGTCGTTCAGGATGAAAGAGGTGGAGACTGACATGCGACATACTGTACGACATAGTTTCCAAACTGATCGAGAAGCAGGGGAGGTGCGTACGCCCTCAGGTTTTGCACGATAAGTGCAACCTCCTCGGGAGTCTGCACGCACTCGATGATCTTCTGTGCGGCCCACGTTCCGTTCTTGTGGATGCCGATCATCGCTAGATGAGGAGAAATCCGTTCCAGCATTGCGAACCTGGGACCTGCGGAGCATTTTTCGAATAGTTTTTGTACAACCTGCGTGGCGTTTTGAGAGAAAAATAATTGACAGTGATGGAAGCTAACCGTGTTTCCAAGCCAGTCAGAAGCTAGATCAACAATCTCTCCATCGAGGAAGTCTCCTGCAACCTGATCGGTTTCTTCGGCAGACATCGTACCAGAATCAAGGCGCTTTCGGAGCTCACGAAGTTTAGAAGCATCCCATCGCCTGTTGTTTGGTCTCTCGGATACAAGTGGGATCGTGGTGTAGTACATCGTGGGAGGCCGAAATTCTAATCCAAAGATCAGTCACAAGGTTTGTCCTGGTACGTAGATAACTCACCAGAGAGGGCTTGGATGTCTGCTTCTGCATCAGCACTTCCCTTGCTAAGTTCTCGCATGATCATTTGCTGCTCCGTGACGGAAGGGGTCCATCCGGCAGGCTTCGCAAGTCCATCGGAAGTATAAGCTATGTTATGCATGCCAGAGCCGATCATGCTGAGAAGCAAGTTTGAACGGTAGTTCTCCACTGTTCCCCCAAGCACCTGTTGGTCGGCGGGGATCGTTGAAGCACCTTTGACGCTCCGCAACGCATGGATAGTTGCCCCGACACTGAGATCACCGATACCTTGCACCGCGACACTAGGGCTGTCATCTTGCACACCGTTGCCTTCCTGACCATTCTTTACTGGCACCTTGGCAAACCCAATGCGGATGGCTCCAACGTCGCTGCCCAGCACATCACGACCATTCAATGCCTTCCTCGCCCGAACAGCATCATCAAGGCGTTCGAAATTGACTCGAACGGTGTCAGCATAATATCGAGATATAACGGCAGAGGAATGACTCACTGAATCCACAGTTCTTATGCGTCAGAACACGCGCAGACTCGATAGGGCCGTAGGGACTGAAGACGTTGAGAATCGTGGCAGGCGTCGTAGTACTTGGAATGGAGCCGATCCACAATGCACGTGTAGGAGTAGATTGCAGTTGAGCATCCAAGCCTCCTAGCCCAGGGTTGGCGCTCTTGCCCATACTGTTCGGCGATGTCGCACCGGAATTCGTGATAGTAGTGCCTTTCGCGGGTGCGACAGGAGCGCTATCGGCTTTTCCAAATCCAATTCGTACAGTCTGTCCGTTGGGCATACCGATGTTGCCTCCAAGACGGTTCAAGACGTCATCTTTGGCACGGATAGCGTCCGCTTGATCGACAAAATTGACAAAGCCACATTCCTAATTTCAGTGGTAAGTAATATACCCCAGCGGCCAGACTGAACGGACCTTCTCGGGCAACAACCTCAGACTCTCGATGGCACCGTAGGGTGCAAAAACGTGGATGAGTTGTTCGCTCGTCACAGCACTATCAAGGTTGCCAATCCACAGTGAACGAGTAGGTGCCTGTATCTGTGAATTGCTATTACCCTCGGACTTTGGTGAGACAGCCCTTCCTTGAGAGTTTGGGGCAATGAGATAGGCTGACGCGCGGCTGACCTCGCCGTTAGGAAAATGGACGGTAGAGGAAGGGGTGTTGCGAGAAGCTGGCTTGACATCCGACTTGAGGATGCTGGCAGGGCTGGAAAGGCCAGTGAGATTGCCTGTGGTAGGGGTAAGGTCGTTCAAATACGGAGGCTGAACCTCGCTCGTGGTGATCCGGCGTTGAAGGGAACGAGCTGGATCGTCCAGAGTCCCGACAGATATGGCACGCGGCCTTGAGGCCAACGCACTACTGGGGGATAGGTGATCGGTCTGCTTGAATCCTTTAGCAACATAAGACGAGTGCAAGAGGTTCGCATCAGAGAGGGATCCATCGTATGAGCTGAGACGCTGGCGACTATATAACTGCTGAGAATCGTAATTTTCAAAGTATTCTTCCTCGTCTTCACCGCTTGGCGTTGCCAACAACGAGGTGGTACCAGAAGAACGAGCACGATAAGGGTTAGACACCGTGCTCGCACGCAAGCGAGGCGGGTTAGCCAAGTTCCCCGCAATCGCCGCTTGCGCCTGTGTGCGTAATTCGGAAATTGTCGCAGCCGGCGGTGGACGGTGACTGTCATCCAAGCCTAGGTAATCCAGCGTGTGCACATCAAAGTCATCAGCCGAATCCGCGGAAGTCACGGAGCGCAGCTCATCGAGAACAGGAAACGATGAGCCAGACGGATTCGCAGACGATAGCCAGGAGGATGAAAAAAGGGAAGGTCCGAACGGGTTCGTTAGGCCAGAAGATGGCAATGTCAGTGAGCCAGACCTAAGGCGGCTGTTACGCTCTACGATGCCTACCGGCGTACTGCTTGTGGTGGCGGGAGTAATCGAGGTGGCAGAATGACGAAGACCAGGGCGTGGAGGCACGACAAGACTGGGAGGGGTGTTGGCATTCTGCCCCTGCTGAACTTGCTCTGTGAAAGACTCGGTAGAAGGTGTCGTACTACCCAAGGTGCTCGATGCAGCAGCGAACCTTTGAGCTGCGAGGTGGACATCGGAAGGAAGGGTGCCAGCTCTAGCTCTCCTGAAACCGGGAGGATAGGCCGATGCCGGAGCAACGTCTGCGTCACCCTGGGACGAAACATTAGGTGTGAAGTCATTGGGCGGAGAACCAGAAGGCGCAAGGGCGCGCAGCGCAGGTGGCCTGTATCTTCCTAGGCGTTCTTCCGCTTGAATCTCCCGGGCTCTGCGAATCATCGTCAACGACGCTGAAAACGCTGAATCAGACCGCTCACCTCTTTGCAAAGGCCGCAGAAGGTGCCGGGGGTGGGGTTTTGCCCGAGGAAACTCTTGAATAGGAGCCATTGTTGTCAGAGGCAGATAATGACATTATAGGGCTTGTTTTCGTGAGCAATTAGAGATTACTGTTCGGTTGTGACTGGAGATTAACGGACACCCGTCCGCTTTTTTTCGTGCACTGCGTGGAATAAAGCAAAACCAAAGCTGATGACGAGATGGATGGAGTTCGGAAGGTCGTGTCTGTGATGCGGGTAGAGGCGTGTCAATGAATTAGCTTGCGCTCGGCCGGGAATGAGCTAAAGAAAAGGGCCGAAAAAGCAAATAAAGCGACGGATATTTGATGGAGGACGTCCACCGAGCAGTACTTTAAAGAGCTGGCGTACTTGGACCAGAGAAATACGGAGTACTAAGTAAGATGGTAGAAATTTCGTGGTTGGGAACGAACCACGGTGAAGATCTCAAGCGACCTTTTCACACTCCGCTAGTGACTTTGCTCTACTTCCTTTCCCAAGGACAACCGTCTTACCTCCTCGGGCCATAGAGACCTCCGCAGGCCGTCGCTAGGAGTCCAAACGTTCGCCAACAGTTGGAATGCTTTTGTAATATACGACCATGTACCATATCGCATTAATTGGGCCCGGTCAAGGACCGACAAAAAGGGTAGAATGCAAAGGAGTGGAACTGCTCAAAGCCGAGTGGGGATCATAGAATACTGAAGGTATAGACACAACCTCTCTAGCAAGCATAAAATGTAAGCGAACAGTAGAACGAAATTCAACGAGTCAAACGTTTCGCCAGCAGCTAGTGAATCAAGAGTGCCGAGGTCCCTTTGTTCTTGGTGGGGCAGCACGAGATCGTGCAGCAACCGCATCAGCAACCCTTCTCGACCGTCGTAACGGCCTCTCTCTTGCAGAACTGTGTTCGGGTGACTTCTCTCTATTGTCGCGGGTCGCGGCCTCCTCCGTTTCCCAGTCGGGATGAACACACAGAGTACGAAACATCTCCAGTTCCGTGGGACTAAGAGGTATTTCTGGCACGGTAGTGGCCGCTTCGGCCGACGTTGATGGGTGCAAGGCGGCCAGTGCAAGATTAACAGAGGGTGGGATGGCCAACAATGGCTCTTCTACAAGTCCTGCCTCGACGGAGGCTTCCCACACATCTTCTTTGACATGGTCGAGCTGTGGGTTACATGTGTTCCCGGCTCCGGGCGGAGCGAGCGAGGCACCGAAGGGCGGTCCAAACTGATTTAGTAATCTCCCCGACGTGCTCCCCTGGTAGAAATCCTGCAGAGCGGTGGGGAAGCGCATCACAAGGTCGCCAGAGAGAAAAATACTCTGTATCCCCGTTGGTAGATCGTGGGCATACAAGCGAGCGACACCGAGAGGTGCCCAGATTCCATCAATGGACAACGAAGGATGAGATACGTTTACGCAAGCATCAGGAAGGGGTGATGGAGGGGACAGAGACAAATGAGCTAGAATCGTACTGAGATTCACGAAATCTGTGTCGATGCGCCTCAGCAGAAGGGTCGAACCGAGCGTAGTTTGGTATACGGAAATGCCTACGAGCGAACTTTGATCAACATCGCCGCGTACCTGGAACGTACACTTGCGTACCTTCGATCTGTGTTGCACGAATGTCAGGGGTACACGGACGACATGTACGGACAACCACGACATCTGGAACAGCCACAGCCGGCGATTGTAGGGGGCGGACCCTGGAATCGGTGCGACAATTTCCCATCTCCTCGACCGCGACGCACGCGACGTCTACCTTGTCCCGTTTAGGTTCAACAGAGGAGACTCCATCGGAAGCAGATTGCGAGAGCAGGTTACATTTCGCGTGCAGTTTCACCCCACTAGCCCAACTGTCCTCAAATTCGTGTGGGTGCACACTATCAGGGCCGAGTAGCTCGGCATCTTGCCAAGTCAATGCGCACAGTCCGCCGGTAGCTCCACTCGGAAATGAGGAGGGAGAACGTGACACGGGCAATGTGAAAGGTGAAAGAGGAGAGCGAGAAGTGAAGGAACCAATGTCTGATTCAGAAAGGGGTGACGATGACGACAACGACGAGCGATGGGATAATGGGGTAAATGGTGAGTGTGGAGAGACCGGAAGCACTGGTGCGAACACTGGGAAGGAAGTGAGACATTCGTGATCGTCCGGCTCCATTTTCACAACTGGCAGATCCTGTTGATCTTCCGGAGCACCATTCCAGCCAGTCTCAAATTCCCATTCCCAGAGCTCCAAAGTGTCAGGTTTGACGTCGTCCGTGGTCGGCAGCTTAACCGTCGCTGACGATACAGTGGATGTCGGGGGACAATCGAAGTCTTCCCAAGCATCTAGCATGTCACGGATGTCAGGTTCATGCTTGAACGGCTGAAAGTCGTCGGTGGTCTCGACCTTGACTCGGAGAGCCGGTGTAGGAGAGGCGGCAGAGAGAGAAGAAGAGTCCCAATCAACGTCCGAGTCGATGTCGAGGTCGAAATCGTCATGGTCGGAGTCGGGAGGTGGCGATGCGCTCCAGGGAACGGATAGCGACCGCCTCCTCTCGTCGGACGTTGCATGCAACAAGGGGGAAAATGATGGCGAGTAAGCACGGTCATCGCAAGTCGGTGTGTAGCAAGGCACGGAGATGGACCGACGCGGATAGGGAGGGAGGCTCCATGGTGCCTCGGGAGGTTCCAGGCGCATGTCGGGACCATCACTATCATCCGCGCCGACATCATCGTTCTCGTAGGAAGACGCGGTTGCGTCACTGGATAGGTCAATGACTTCTCTTGGCTGAGATTCGGCGGCGTGCGTCGGCGGGGATGGGAGAGATGGACGAAGTCGGAGGGTGAGCTTTACCTTGGGGGGCGGCCGTTCGTCCTCGCTGGAATCGGCGCTCGGTTCGCCATATCCGCTATCGATGGCAGGACTCTGGCCATCTCTTCCAGCGCATTGACTTAGCCGAGAGCCGTCCGAGTCCCGTCGACAACCCCTCCTGACTCTCTTTCTCTTTTCTCCGCACTGGGCCTCGTCGTGCTTCTTCGGACCTGGTTGCGACTGGTCGCAGCATTCGGCGAGGTCCTTCCTTCCTTCTTTTCCATAATCACAGAGACGAATTCCGACACGCGCAAACGGACATGAGACGCCGGCGGCCTTGGAGAGGTACCACACCATGGTGCCACGACGGAAGTTGGTTAGTCGTTCCCTTTCGGGCGAGCCTTGCGGAGAGAGGACGACGTTTTTGTCGTTGGAGGTCGAGTCTTTCGCGCTGTGTTTTGTCTGGGTGGTTGCGCCACCGGTTCTGCTATGGAGAGCAGATATGAGGTCATCATCGACGGGAGTTCCGGATAAAACGTGGCGAAGAAGGAGAGGGTGGTCTTGCTGTGCCTCGCACCGTGCCATATGGCTGCGAATGTAGGTTGTGATAGCCTGAGATGCTGCCGAGACGCTGCGATCGAAAGAAGCGAGAGCGATGAGCAACATGAGACGAAAGCGAGGCGATAGGGGCGAGTTGGGGGAATCAGGAGCACACGCACGTACTTTTGGCACATGAGACCGTACTTGAGGGTCGTTTCGGCGAGATCTTTTATGGTCATGGCGCGGTTGTCCTGCGCGGGCTGAGGGCTGGGGCAGGGATAGATGGGAGAGGGACGTACGACCGAGAGAAAAGACCGACCAATGGCGTGGAAGACCTTGTTGGAGGCATCGTCGGGATGGAGCATGACGCCGGGGAGGGGGAAGACGGGGAGGGAGGGATCGGACGCGGGGGGGACGGGGACAGGCTTGATCCTGCGGGGGGGAGGGGGACGCTTGAGGACGGAGTTGCGCGTGCCATAGGGATGCATGGAAGCGGGGATGGTGACGGTCGCGGACAAAGGGAGATGTCCCATCAAAAAACGGTCGCTACGTAATAATACACCCCCGTCGTAACTACCCACGCGAACGAGTCGACGCCACCGGCGTCACCCGCGCCTTCTTCGCCTGCGACGTGTACTTTCTCGTCGCTTTCGACACCGGCTCTTGCGCCAACGCCGGGGGGGCCAGCTTCACCTTGCCCGACGGACCTGCACGAGCGTGACCCGACCGTGCAAACGTGTACACCGACGACCGACCTTTGGGCAGCACAAAGTGCCCGCTGGCTGCGCCGTTCGCGATCGCGCGGTTGAGTTGACTCGTCCTGAGCGCGTTCATGGTCAGATGGTACTTGGAGTCGACGAACTGTGTCTCGTCAGTCGACAGAAAAGCCGCTCAGTGTCAGAAATCGACCTTCTTGATTGCGGGTCGCGAGACGCCTTGCCGTGTCCCGTCGGGAGTCGTCGTTATACATTCCTGAAGCACGTCGTGTTCTGCTGCGAACGCGACCTCGAACGTGCACGCACCGTGATCATGTCCGACCAGGGTGGATGGGCCTCCGCAGCCATGTTACATAGGGGTGTGGGCACATGACTGTGGCGGCGTGCTGACGCGGTGGCACCGCCCGCCGTTCGGTCTCACCCACCATGTCGTTCAGTGACTACCTCGTCACCGACGACTTGACCGTGCTCTTGGGTTTCATCGGCGTGTCCGTCTTTCTTCTCCAGAACTTGTACAAACCACAGCCTCTCGTCCATCCCATCCTCCTCGGCAGACAGAGCGACGTGGGCCGCGTGAGACATCCCTCTGAAAGCGCCATCTACAGAAACTATGGTACTGGGCTCATGGGCAGGGTGCGCCGTCTCTCCTCCACTGCCGAGACATCCGGTCCTATCATCCAATCCTCCAGTTCCCCGTCAAACCAGACAAGGATGTAGACCTCGTCACCGACTTCGTCAAGTCCCAGTTCGAGTCTCCGAGGACCCTTTGGTCCACCAAAGTGAGTCATTCCAATCGCCACGGCTGGCGCACCCACCCACTTGCCCCTTGTAGATTACCAACGCCCGCCTCAACGAGCGCGTCGCTGCTTTTGGCGCAGGTATTTCCCGGCTTCTCCAACGAGAGGCAGAGTCCAGTGTCCTGTTACTCTTGAACGATGGCCTCGGTGCGTTTTTGTTCTCTTCCCGTCCGCTTCTCCCCAACTCGTTATACGCAGAGTTTCTCATCGCCGATCTCGCTTTGGCCAAGCATTCCATAGTCTCCATGACCTTGAGCTCGCAGAAATTGCTTACACTTGTCTTGGAGGCCCATCCCCCGTCTGCCATCATCGTCGCCGCAGAGTTCTTACCTCACCTCCTCGAAGTTGTCTACGTCGCAAAAGAACATCACCACAAGCTAATCGTGGTGGGTCAAACAGACGCCAATATTCGGTCCAAGGCGGCACGTGAGGTCGAGATCTTGAACTGGGCCCAAGTAGAGGCCGACGGTGCCCAGGCGGTCGACACGACAACGCTCCCTTCAGTCCGTAAGTTGTTTCTGCGATGCCCTTGCACTCCACAGACCTCTGTTCCAGGCCCAAGCGATCCGTTTACCCTTGTCTTCTTCGACAAGTCTCCTGGAGTTCTGCAGGGAGTGCGCTTCACCCACTCCAACTTCACCTCCGGCGTCACAGCCATAAGGGCATTATTTCCACCCTCCATAGCGCTGTCCACCCTCGACACGCTCGTCTCCAGCCATTCTTTGAGCACACCGTTCGGGCGAGCAGTCGCATACACTGCGCTGTACGAGTGCGCATGTTTCGCGACATGTGACTCGACCCGCATGTATGATAATCCCGACATCAAGTCCAGTGATTTCCAGCTCAACGTCGATGACCTACTTTCTGCCTCGAAACTCCCGATACCGTCACCCACTATCCTTTTCACTCACCCCGATCACATCCAGGATCTGTCAACCTCCGTGCTCTCTCGTGCAAGAAAGTCCCTCGCATACCCCATTGTGTGGAGGCACAAACTGGCCGCGCTCGCCGAAGGCTTTTTAAGTAAGGAGAGTCTATGGGACCGAGTGGTCCTTGACGGTGCTCGCGAAAGTGTCTTGGGACGGATGGCTGGTACACTCAAGGCCGTCGTCACTACCGGGGGTAATTGTTTCCTGTCATCTCCTGGATATCGACGCTGGGGTTAACTGGTTTCTCAGGTCCGTTACCTAACCGCGCATTGACTCCCGCACGGATTTCGCTCTCAGTCCCACTCATCAATGCTTATACACACGCGTCGACGAGCGGCCCCATGTTTGCTACACACGCCTTTGATCTCCAGACTCTACCTTCAGTGGAGGGCGAACAGGCTCATGTCGGCGCTCCAAGCGTGAACGTTGAGGTCAAACTCGTCGGTGTGGACGATGCGACGATCGAGAGGGGTGATGACCCCAAAGGAGGACTCCTTGTGCGTGGACCGCCAGTTGGGACGCTTTTAAGCGAGGATGCAAACAGCACTGGGACCGAGGATCAGCGCTGGGTCCAGACGGGAGAAATTGCCCGAGTGATGACCAATGGAGCGTTCAAGGTGACCGCAAAGAAATCCCATTAGACTTTGTGCTCCCCAGTGTACAACTTACTTCCTCCAGCGATTGTGGTTACGCGTATGTACATAGATTGTAAATTGGTGTGTTGTTTCTTGTCCCAGACGTCGACCATGCATCCAAGACCAGGCGTCGTGCAGGAAGTTGTGTCTCAGCTCCAGACCCAGATCACCGACTTCCAGGTACTGCTCCCTCTCTTGTGTTTGCCGCTCGCGGGGGCACGCTTGTTGCCTCCACAATTCAGAAGATTCAACTCCAGCGAAGATGTGGCAGTCGACGTCGCCAGAGTATTCCCAAGCATTCAACGTGCTTTGCTCGAGTCGATACTACCAACCTGGGAAACAACCTTGGAGGAGGAGGGATGCTCTCCACTGACGCTGCAATACTTTTGTCCAGGCGCGTTCGAGAACGCTTCAGCTGCTGCAGGTAATGTGGCTGTCTGCGCGTACTCGACCATACTTTCCCTTCCCCTGCGCCAACGAAGCGTGGACTTGCTATTGAGGCTCGCGAAGGAATACCCTATCGACAGACTCTTCCGTGCGATGTGTACGATTCATGATCCGGCGAAGAGATCCGTCAGCTGGGACGATTGTCTTCGGAATGTTTTCGCGGTGCCCGTAAAGGTAGCCAACGCTTTTGCAGGGAAGGGCGTCCCAACTGACCTCGGCTTGCCTGACTATCACAACAACCTGAGTATACGAACCGAACATCTCATACATGCTTTGTCCAAGCGTGTTGTTCCAGGCCAGTATTTCGTTATGAGACATTTGGCCATAGGTGCTTACTAGCTCTGCAGAGGACCTATCTCTTGTGACTCGGCTCTTCTCAAAACTCGTGCATGTCGGGGCGCTCCCAAGTTCCGTTCATCTTTCTCTTTCACAGTCCTCGTTTTTTTGTTCTGCGTTGCCATCCATCCGACGCAGACTCCAGGGCAAGGAGAGCGAGTCGTACCGAAAACTCTGGAATCGCGTAATTGCATCACCACCATCCGTGCTGATGCAGCAAGCTATCCTTGCGTCCTTGTTTTCGTCGCTGACTTGCCTAGAATCGACCTTGACGACATCTGCTCGTGACAGAGGCATCGTACGTCGGGAAGCAGCCCTTCTGGGCGATGTGGTCGGTGATATCGACCCTCACCACGATCTCTGGAATAGCTTGATCTCTGTCATCTTGGCCCGAAGTTGGGGCGAAAATCATGCGCGGGTATTCGTGTGCTGGCTTGCGAGCGGCCCACATTCTACACAAGGTGATCTTCTGAGCCCTCTCGGTGAAAAGTTTTGACCCTTTCTGCGGGTAGCACAACAGGGTTTTCTTTCTCGCATCGCTGACGCGTGGAGCGCTTCGGATCATATCAAACATTCCCTGCTGTCTCGACATCAATGTGAGTATCCGGTCGTCGAACACGACGTTCATCCCATCGACAACGTGTTCTCAGATATCTCCACGTTGCTCCTCCTTGTCGTAACACATTTTCCACAATCTTCGAATGAAGTGACATCGATTGTCCCTTCATTGGTTCCAGCCGTCGGTGCATACATCGGTCACCTGGACGAGAACGTACGCCGATGTGGCATGTTGGTCGCTGAGGTGGTCGCCAGCAAGGGCGGCAAAAACCTGAATTTTGACGATTGGGAAGGGGATGACGGCGGTAGGGTTTGGGCCAGACACATCAGACAGCTCTGTTCCCAAAGAGATATCGACTTCGATGCATCACACGAGGTCGACGTCATCCAGGAACCAGATTCTACTCCGACCACGGAGGTCAATTCGGTGGCATCCCCACATCAACGACCCGTCGCGGGAACCGTTGTACCATCCCTGCGCGATGTTGATTACGATTCAGATGACTCTTTGACTGGTTATGCTTCACCTCCCTCCTCTCGCTCGGCGTCGCCCACACCTTCAGAACTGGAGGAGATAGAGAAAGATCCTACCATCAACATCGGTCGAAAGAAGGTACCACGTCCCGTGTACCTGGCCCAGCTGGGTGAACTCGTGCGCGGCGGCAGCGGACCCGGACCTTCCGAAGAAACCCAGGAGGCAGATAAGATCGAAATGGCCATAAGCGTCGGGGAGGACCTGATCCGCAGGAAACGCGATTATGGGACAGAGCTGGGTGAGTCCACCGGGCCGGTCATGGCCTCCTTTTTTGACGCTTCGTGCAGAAGAAAACGCAGCCAATCTCGTCTACGGATTTATTTCCCTCAAAGATCAATATGACCTCGACGATTTCGACAACAAGATACAACGCATCGCGAGCGCGTTGGTAGCATGCTGTCCCAGAATATCTGCTCAGTACGTCCCCTCCCTCGCGTGATCGGCCTGTCTGAGGAGTTCGCAGGTGCATGATTGAGGAGTTTTTCAAGAATCAGTATTCATTTAACCAACGTTCAGTGATGTTAACTGCTCTGGCGCTCGGAGCCAGAGAATTAGCATTGCTGTCCACCACTCCCCAAGCTTTACAGCCACTTGCATTACAACGGACTGCGTTTCCAAGCAGAATGCTTCCACCAGCATTGCATCAAAAGTACCTGGTCACCGCCCTGCAGCCGCTTCTTCGAGACATCACCAAGGCAGCTATCGACAGAAGTCAAGAAGGGGCGATTGACAAGGTGCCTCAGATCGTCCGGGAAAGACAATTGCGAATTCGAAAACCCGCGAAGATCACCGAAGTCAATTCAACTGGTCACCAACCCTCTGTTCCTTCATCGCAACATTCACCAAGTGCGGTATCTTTCACGAACGTTGCTGCCGAATGGTTCATTATGCCCCTCATCAACCGGTTCTGGGTATTCCTTCGCGACGAACAAGCACGAGAAGAGCGGACTGCGCAGCGTGAAAGCCTACATCAATACCGTGGTGTCGGTACGGGTCTCATCTTGAACCCTCTTACACTGTCAGCGTTTCTGGGTACCATGGCGATTCTCGTGCATGCATCCCAGAACGCACCACAATGGCTGGCGCTTATCGCCCCGAACTCTCTGGAGCTCGCGGCCACGATAGGGTCTAGGCAACTTACCAGACCCATGAGCGAGGATTCGAACGAGGAAGACAGCTCTCGGAAAGACGACAGAGGGAAGGAGGCATCTGTCCTCACATCTGCTCTCAGCCTTGCGTTGGTTGTTCTGGACGGCTGTCTCGAGCTAGACGGTGGTCATTCGCTTGGCCTGGAGCATACCGCGCTTTTGATCGGCACAGGGGAGTGGACAGGCCAAGTGTTCAGTATGCTCGAGAGTGGTATTCAGGTCAGGGGGGTGGGTGGGATACACGAGGTTGAGCTACGAAGGGCTGCCGCTGGTGCGCTGCTGAAGGTCGACCAGATTACTTCGAGATGGCGACGCTCGATGGTTGTGAATTGAATGGGCGTGGGAATACGTAGCCGTACTCGTTACAGTCGAGCTGAACAGAAGTCCCGAGTCATGTTCCCCACCAAACTTTGGACGCTCACCGCTGCTTTGCGGCCTACTGTCGCACGGAGATGCATCTCTACCTCAATTCCAAGGCGTTCGGACGCGCTCTTTGTGGTGGGCACCTTTCGGAAAGCGTGGTCCTGTTTTGCTCATTCCTCCGTGCTAGCATCGGGACACCAAGTATAACAACCCCAAGGTGCGTCGTCTGTGTTTTGCTCCGAGACAGCCATGCCAACGTTGTTGACTCTCAGATACCGTTCGTTTTCACCCCGGAGAACCTGAAGGAGGCGAAAGAAATCATATCCCGGTATCCTCCACAATACAAGAAGGCGGCTGTCATTCCGCTCCTCCACATCGGCCAGCGACAGAACGAGGGATGGACGAGCATCAGTGTCATGAACTACGTCGCAAAGCTGCTAGAGATGCCGCCCATGCGCGTCTACGAGGTCGCTACGTTCTACACCATGTTCAACCGGTGCGTCGATTCACGACTAGTTGCACCCTCCGGGTCGTCAGAGCGAGCATGCGTCTAGGGAGCCGATCGGGAAGAACTTTGTCCAGGTGTGCACGACCACGCCGTGCATGTTGCGCGGGTCAACAGAGATTCTGGATACCGTCTGTACTCACCTTGGTGGGATTAAACCTGGAGCGACGACCCAGGACGGCAAGTTTACCGTCATCGAAGTCGAGTGTCAGGGTGCTTGTAGCAATGCTCCGATGATGGTCGTCAATGATGACTTTTATGTGCGTCACAGGAGTCAAGGACATCGGACCGTATGCTGATGACACCAAAGGAGGACCTTACTCCTGCAACTACGAAGAAGGTGCTCGACGCATTTGCAAAAGGTGAAAAACCCAGCGCTGGACCGCAGAGTGGGCGCCATACCAGCGAGAATTCTGCTGGCCTGACTGTATTGACGACCAAGGTTTGTCGAAATGTTGCTACAGACGTGTACTTGCTCATTCGTTGTTCATAGCCGTACGGTCCTGGAGAATTCTGTACCCCTGAGTTCAGTTAGACTTTCTCAGTGTACACCATGGTCTCTTGGCATAATGAACAGTCCAATGAAGATTGAAAGTGACGACTCAGTGTCAGTAAGGGCGAGACAACAACCTCAATCGTCCCCCTCCCCATCATCAAATCCGCGTGCACCATAACCACCTTCCGCCAGTCTTGCAATCATAAATCTATGCAGACCGAAATAAGATACCGACGTTGTTCACGCATTATCGTCGTGCACTTACTCTACCTCTTCTTTTAAATCGTCACAGTAGGTGTCTGGGGACATAACATAAGTACGTTGGCTTATCCACTTGGAAGGACACTGACCAAGAGGTAGATCTTGTGAGTCATAACCTATGGAATCACCCAAGTCAATGATATGTAATAGATCCACTTGGAGTGTGCTCACCGAAAGGCATTTCAATTTGGTCTGCAATTCCTTCAATACCCATCAGTGTGAAGGCGACTACAGTAACAATTGGTATCGCCTCCCAGCCCAATTCATTCATGAGAGTGAGAGGTAGCGCGAAAAGGTATAACGTCACACATTGCTTGAGGTGGATTCCATCTATCGATGCATGGTCAGATAATGGCAAGGACATGATACGATAAACCAACAGGAAGCAGGGATGGGTGTATTAGCAATACGTTCCATCGACGTCATCTGATCCACCATAGATTGAACTCTGTCAAGCTTCAGTACGCACTGAACCAATAGAGTGCGATGACTCACATTCCACTCATTGCGTTGGTCCCTTGACAATGGAAGCAATCTTAAACCTAGTGCACGTAAGAGGATCTAGAACTAGTCATACCGGCAGGGCCAACTGTCTCCAGTAAACCTTCTCGTTTGAACTTGAATATGGCACTCGAGATTTCATGGGCAATACTAGAGGATGTATGAATGATCCAAGGATGGGGAGCAGCAAAAAATGTTGAAATGCGTACATTAATGGAACCGGCATTGATATGTGATCAGCACGTGGGTGGAACTCAACAGTTTGGTGGGAACCGTTGAGAAGCGGCGTGGTGGCACTAGGTGTATGGGTATTCGTGTTTGCTCCTCCGTGGTTTTTGCTGCGTTTCCGCTTAACCCTCTTCGTAGCATCCACAGAACGCCTATCGCTAATGCTGGCATCTGAATTAGATTCTTGCATCACGGCGTGAGAAGGGTTGCCGAGATTTGTGGTATATTCTGAATCGCCGTGTAAAGAAAAGAAACGAGGTGGTAAAAGACTGGTCAGGTCGCCATAATCGACACCGTCCTGTCCTCGAATGTAATGCTTGACCGCGTAGACAAAGGCAACACAATATCGCAATGCCTCGGTCTTCTGACATTTGAGCTCAGCGTGCGTGATTCGTGAGTTTGTCGGGAATCTGGTTAGTATATCCGTATCGGCATTCTCCACGGGCGGAAGAGCAACATGGATCCATATCATGCGAGACAAGTTGCGAACCTAAAAAAGGGGGTGAGACACAGTATTAATGACCCACGATACCGCACATTAGAAGTAACAGTCGCGAAACATTTCCTGCCTTCCCAGTAACGATCGTATGAACTACTGTGAGTGAGTTAGGATTTTCCAGTCCGCCAGTGCTACTATCGGACATACCCGTTTCTGGCGCAAAGTCACGTTTAATCTTCCGCGACGAGTAGGAGGGTTACACTTACCTGAATACCAGAATGAGGCCAACCTTGCAAGAACCATGTGTAAAAAATAGCATCGGTTCGTATATAACCTACTCACCACGATCGATAGTAAAGGGACCACCGAGTTCGCGAGCTCAATCACCGCGCCCCGCGACCGTGCATACGCAACAACCGTGGAGAAAATCGTCACTGTTAAAACGGGACCGAAGATGTATGGTATGATCTATCGACCGAGATTGAGCACACAAAATATTGCCAACTTTGTGGACTACTGGGCGCACAGTGCCTTTCAACCGCAGGACGTCCGGTAACCAGGAGTACTAGTGTGATCAACCAAGATATTGGGTATCAACAACACGAACATGGCCAAGTAGAACGAACCGACCTTTCTCAGATATTGTCTTTTCATGATTCTCGGCGGCTGCCACCATCAATGGACAATTCAAGATTCAGGTCGCTGGCCTCAGTGGAAAGGATGCTATACCTTGAGCGAGGCTAGAGTGAGCTTTGCGTTCCTCTGTGGTAGCATTTTCACTTGGAATTAGTTAGAGGAACAGTAGATCCGGCGAGCCCTTCCACCGAACTTCGGACCTGGATGTGGTGCACGGTACAAGGCTACAAGTTGGCTACAAGCGTAAACTAAGTAAATCCTGTGGCGGGGTACTATCTATAATAGGCTAAATGAGAGAAAACGTCTCAACTCGAGTGGTGTACAATCATTACAAGTCTTTCGCGAATACCACGCAAACCAGACCCTAAAGCTACAGTATAAACTCAACAGGAAATGCAAAGATGCGGTGAAAACCTTGGAAACGTATGCTTGTAGAAACCTTTGGGGCAGAATTATCGTGAGGGATCGCCTTCGGAATCTAGGGAAGAAGGCTCAGGAATGGCGTGCGATTATCAGGATACGCGCTGGAGTGAATGTCGGAGTGAATATATGAAATCGGGTATACGGGTATAGGTTGTATCATAAGAGGCGACGCAAGATGTCCAGTCGAGTCTGAGGGTTGTCTGGAAAAATCAATCGTGCTCCCGTTTGAGATGCTCTCGGATATGGTGGCCGGACTTGTCAGCGAGCATGAGTGAGGAAGTCCTCTAGAAATTATTGATACTTCGGCTTCAGATGGAGAACTGTTGAACATTGGTGCGGTGGCCCCTATTTCCGGACACGAGTGACTGTACGGATGCATTGCCGTGGGGTACCGAATGCGGAGCTCGGAAACAGTGTCTTGAACTCGGGGATCGAGAGGTAGGTCAGGGGTTTTTGGCCACAGCCATTCAGACAGGAGGCTGGGGTACGGCCGTCTCTTTTCCGGTGGTATCAATTGAAAAGGAAGGAACGGCGTATGAAAAGCTTCCTGGACTGAAGTGAGTTGCGAATTGCAAGAAACTCCATCCATCCAGCTGTCGCGGGGAATCCACTGAAGGGTTGGTTGAAATCCAAGAGAGTGGACTGCTCGGGGGAAGTGCATCGTCGGACTTGAATCTGCTAGTCGGCCTTGCATAGGAAGCTTTGGAAGACGGCGAAACGATGTAGAGAATGAGGGTGTGTTGAGGACCGAGCCGGATCTGGACCCTTCATTCACTGCATCTTTGAAAAGTAATGCGTCCTGAAACTCGGGAAGGTAGTCGCTGTCGGAAGAGTGTAGGGCAGCCGCCGGGCACTGCTGTGGGACTGGGGAAAGGAACTCCAACGTGGGAAAAAATGACGGTTGATCGTGGTGATTTGTCGGTAAATTACGCGTGTTATAGTATGAGCCGTCGCACGAAGGTAATGCTCCCGAAGCCGTATAGGTGAATGTAGAGGAACTGGTGGCGTCGCTACCAATAATATCGACGACAAGATCGGGATCGCTTTTGAGGTGGCGCGTGCCAATGGAGCTGTCCGTGAATGCAGGGGATGTAGCCCGTGGTGCAGAGCGGTGCTCCCCAGAGCGTTCTGAGAAGAGGGGCTGCACTAATGGGGAATTTTAAGAGATAACTCGCGACAGTTTGCAAAACAAGACGAACTGGCGGGGTTGTCCTTGTGGATCTTTTTCAGTCTTTGGAGGTGACTGGAGACCTGCTTCCGGGAACGATTTTTACCGGTCTTCTCCAGAATATAGGATTGTATAAGTTGGCAACGCCCAAACGACTTGGCTCGATTGGCAGCTGAGGAGTGTTCATTTTCGTGCGTGCCAGATACCCGGTAGTATTTGAGGCGCCGTTTACCCATCGGTGGGTACAGCGCGACAGCTAATTGAAATCGTAGACCAGCAGATCTCCACAGAAGGGTAAACAAACCTTCCATAAATGCAGCGTGCACGTCCTCGGGCCATACATCTTCGTATCTCGAGTGTTTGAGCTTGCCGACGGCGGGGACTGTAGGGGTGTCTGGTATGGTGCCCGCTAGAATGATAGGTTTTACGTCCACATCTGTGGATTCCATATCAATGGTAGCGCAGGGAGAGGATGCAGTAGGGAACTCTCGGAACGTTCATGCGACATCATCATACGCGTTGCACCCATTAGAACTCCGCGTGCGGATCACGTGACAAAAATCACTATTCACGTGGATGGGCAATCTGCGATCAAGCAAGCAAGCAGCCGCCCCCGACCTCAAGCACGCGCGCGTAGCTGACTCTTGAGATTCTTCTGCATGCCAGGCGTCCTGGAAGCCACTGACTGCCTCAGAGTGGCATTGCTCAACAAGAGTGTCGAAAGCCATGTACAGGATGCCTTCGATAAGCTGGCATCTTGTCTGGTACTTTTGGTATGCGTACGCGAGTTGTCCTGATCAACGTCTGAACAATTCAAACATGCAGAATTCCTCATCGCCTTCGGTTCAGATGATACAGAAACTTCGCACTGTGCTGCGCCAGCCATTTCTTCCTTTATACAATGCTTGCCTCCAGCCTGCATTACGGCTTTCCTCGTCCATCCTCTCCGTTGTTTTGACGAAACTCTGCGATACACAAAACGCTGAAGATGAAAGTATGCGCGCAGCATGGGATACAATTGCAGAAGTCATCTTGTCCGGTGTCCTCGTAAGACACTATCGCAATGTGTTTACAGACACCTCCGACTGACGCACCTCGTAGGATTTTCTGGATCAGAATGACAGTGGTGGGCCTATCTCTCATATTTGATACCAAAGTTACTCAGAGGACCAGCCAATGCCGAATCGCGCGGTGCAATATGGGACGTGTTGTGTCGCATCATCTGCGATTTTTTCTTCCTTGATTCCGGCCGCGGACTGCCAGCATTCAGTATTCAGCTCTGCTTATCCGTGAGTGAATTATCTCAGCATATATGCACTAGCTTCTCGATCTAAGTCGCTTGCTGTTCTCAGGCATATAATACGTTGACAGAAACAGCTGCAAGACAAGTCACCATCCGGAACGCGCTCCGCCAAAGAACTATCTTGGGCGGGTAATATCGAGTCTTCCTTGCCTTGTGTGCCTCAGGTTTTAAACCACACTTGATAGTGAACGACTTGGGGCTGCTATATCCGGAACCAGGGGTAACGATCACACGCTCTCCCAGATACAGGCTGGTGCTCACGTCTTTCCGTGTAGATTACCTTCTCCTTGAGGCGCTTTTGTTGCTATTTGCTCGACTTCTTCCCCCTACCCTCAATTCGCAGGGGAAGATCAGAAGGATCAAGTTCCTGAAAGAAGTTTTCGGTTGCCAGAAATTGTTCAAGTGCAGTGCAGAACTGCTTGATATCATGCAAAAGACGTCTGGCATACACTGGGATGAGGTTGCTGCTCAGATCATCGACGTTCTTGCTAGGAGTGATATCACTTAGTCAGTGGATGGTTTACTGGGGCTCCACAACTAACGTCTGTCATCAGTCCGCAGCCCTTTTCCATCGACGAGATACACGTCTGTGGACGTGTTTTCCCACAGCCACTTGCAACTGATCGGTTGATCGTGGATAAACAAGCCTTCCTTGCTAATATCGTCGTCGAAGATGTAGGCTACCTCGATTTTTGAGCATTCTCGTCTCACACTTTTCCTCGATAGGATGACGTATGTGAGAGCCTGCAAGTACCATACAGCCGAATTCGCACTATCACGCTTGACAACTTGGAGGGAAATGCCCAAGTATCGATAATGGTCCATCTGGTGTCACCGCCGTTAGTGGCTAATGTCGAGATGAAATCTCCCGATGCGAGCCATCTCCACGCAAAATTTCTACTGCGAAGTGACGCTGTGGGCAGATTCATGGAGGCGCTGCGACGACGTGGTATTGTAAGAATATCAATCGCAGGAATGCCCACGCTACATATTTATCTCTCACAGGGAAAGTTGAACTTTCTCAATCCACTGACGAGAGTGGACAGAAAGCGCAAGAGTATCTCGATTGGTTCTGGGTTCAAATTTACTAATGACAGCTCTCCGATCCCTCCACCTGCGAGCTTCGAGGGTAAGATCCAACACGTCAACAAAGGTACAGTCGGGCTCTCGATAACATCCTTTCTTGTCGATCAGACCATCTATCCAGTGTATAAGACTGATATCGAAGGCATCACCGAGTTTCAAACCGCCCTGGCATCTCGTGTCGTCGATACGAGTGATCCGTCCACACCCAAGCCGAAACCTAACAGAAATGGATTGACCCCTCCCACAAATGAAGAATCAAAACCAATCCAGAAGCATGCGTTGCGCTGCCGTCTCGGTGCCTCCGATGAACTCTCAGAAATTTCCGAATTTGAAGTCGATAGCGATCGAGCATTTGAGCGAGCGGAAACGAAAGCACCTGCATCGGGTAATCGCGGATTGAAACCGGTACAACCCAGCGTTGACCGCATGTGGGTGGATGAAAATCCAAGTTCCACCTCTGAGCAAATCAATGAATCTTCCGAGTTCACCTCTAGACCAGCAGGCCATACAGGAGCTACCAAAGGGTCTCCAGGCACCGAAAAATCATCGCTGATCTTGGGCTCCCCGATCTTTGGTGCAACATCCAGCACCCAGGTTGATGTTTCACCGAAGGCACTGTCGCAGGCTGATACTATTCTTACCATGGTCGGCACTGAGGTTGCTGACCGTCTGTCTCTCGCTCCTCAGAATTTCGTTGGTGCATACATACAGGGTGAAATTGGAGGCGATGAATGTGGGCCTTTGGACACGACCATAGCCTCCGCAGGAAAACTTCGCGTGTATTCGAATTCCTCAAAAGACGTAGGGCAGCACATCGGGCCATCAAACGTTAAACTGCATTCTGGTATCGAGATCACGAATGATATACGCGTGCCTATCAAACTCGCCGGAAGCCGCAGAAAGAGAGAGGCTATCAAGTCTTCAAACATGCCAATCATCGAAGTTGACGATGAACACGTGCCATCTCGCAAGAAGAGCCGTAGAGCTGGAGCTGAGGAAGACAAGGCCAAATCCAACGAGAATGCCGCCGATGACATCCCTGTGGCTGGAGTCAAGAAATACATGAAGACGGCCAAACGTCTTCCTGTCGTTGATCCGGCGATGACAGATTTTGGCGAACGCGCCGAACGCAAGCCTACAGCGCAAGGGACTCGCAGATCTTCGAGGATCAAAAAGCGACAGACAGCAGCGACAGGTGGAGCTCGGGCCAACGCTACGCGCGGCAAGACTCAGAAGGTGAAACTAGCCGTCAGTCAGTCGGCTTCCGGTGCGGAACACAGAAAATTAGTTAGTGCCCTTCTGCAAGATGCTAACGTCGAGATTGGTCACCGCACACGAACAATATTCGGTTCACACCTTACGCAACCTATAGTAAGAAAGTCCCCTTCCCTGGAGATTGACGGACAGGTCGTGAGTAATGCTGCTCGCATGTTGTGGTCAACTAACTATCGCAACTTTGTAGCCTTCGTTGGAGCCGAGTACTCCCCTTCCTGAAGCGAGTCTGCCTCGGGAAATGTTGGAGGTCTGTTTTTATAACGCTTGCGTTCAACAGTGTTAAATCGCTGCCTACAGGTTAACGTGTGCGCACTTCGTCAACCCAGTGCCACACCGACCGAAGGAAACATTGCCTTCGTCCAAGAAGTGACCTCAGCTCCGATACAACCGAACCAGGAACAATCCCACATCAATAACGACGAGCTAATGCATGACCGACACCCCGCGCCTGACGTCCACAACGAAGACAACCAGCCTCGGGATGTCATTGAATACTCAGTCTCTTTGAAGGAGAGCCCGAACGCCACGGAGGTGATCGGCTAGCTGGCATTGCAAGGAGAGACTACATATTTACTACTAACCAGCCACCCAGACCAGTCATGATATCGCCCCCGCGAAAAGAAATCGTCACCATTGATCTCACTGGCGACGATTCTCCTACCCGAGAGAACAGTAACAAATACGGGTCATCGATGCATCCCGTACGTTCAGAAAGGGGCGTTCTCTCGAAACTCGGGACACCCGAATTAGAAGAACCTTCCTTTGCCCCGCCATCCAGATACAAACGCCGGAGCGTTACATTTGCTTCTCCGATCGAGTACATGCTGGACAAAAAAGTTAGTACCGGCGCGCAGACAAGTTCATCGAGGTCAGTCGCTTGGTCTACGTCTACAGGAGAAAGGCAACCCAGAACTTCCTATGCCACGCGAAGCTGCCCTCAGTCGCCCTCCGAGAGCAGTACCCTTTCTCCCCTTAGGGTACCAACAAAAACTAGGGACATGAGACACGAATCACCCCATGGAGTCACCTCGCGAGTCACATTGCAAAACTCAAACTCGAGACCTTTGCTGGATACCCGTTTGTATGGTACGGGAAATACGACTCTCTGCGACATTAAAGCCTCGGTGCGTGATGAGACTGCTGACGAGGTTGGAATCCATGATATCGTGGAGGTAGGTGCCCTTTAAGATACTCTCTCATTCGCATGCCTGACCATAAACCTCAAAGGTACTCAACGAGATTCAATCGGTGCTGGCCGATCATCTGAGTTGTATTGGTCGTGACTGATCAGGTCACAGGTCATCATCAAAGGTATCTCTGACAAATTTAAAAACGCCAGAAAAGGTGTCCAGCGAAGCCAAGATGAACTTGTCCAGCAGGTCCTCGATGAGCTGCGAGGCATGATAATTGAGAAGTAAAATATTTAGCTTTTTCTGCAGGCTCCTTGACAATCGTCTTCCGCAGTGCAAAATATTTTAACGGACTGCTGAGCCTCGAGGATGAGTACTACAAAACTTGCAAGACAATCATTCGCTGCTGGGAAGACCTCATGGAGTGCAATGACGGACTTGCAGTACAGTTTCAAAACATCCTGATGGGACACGATCAGAACCTATCCGCGAGGTCATTTCCAAGGTCTCTTCTACCCATGCAACCGGTCTTTTCTCGCGGTGGCGCAAACACACTCGATTACTTGTAGCGAGTGGACCCACAAGACAATTCTTATTCCGTACTAGTCACTGTATGCGTTGTACTATTTGTTGCCGGCCCTAGTGTACTGTGTGCTACATTGTTGATTTTGCGCTCCCACCTGATTGAACGCAAGCTTCAGCCTCAACAGTAGTACCCAGCCCTGGTAAGGAAGGACAGGGTAGAATTCGGACAAGTACCAGGTTGGTGCCGATGGACGAATGGCGTCATTCCTTGGGAGCCACATGCTACGGCACACCCTACTAGGTCATACTACGGCCTTGGCAGCTGTTAGTACCTTTTGTGGATGGCCGCCACGCTCTATATCACACACATCACTACGATATCTGGCTGCTATCAGGTCGTGCTTCTCCGCGATGACCACCAGTGATTTCCGCTTGCCATCGAACGTCAGACCGACTCACTATGACCTCACCGTAAAGACGGACTTAAAGAAAGAGATATTCGAGGGCTTTGTGAAGATCAGGTGGGCGACTTCTTTCTTCCCTGCAACATTTCGTGCTCACCACTTGAAATATGGCACGGTAGGTTGGAGGTCAAGGAAAAGACCTCCGTTCTCACCTTCAATGTTGCACACCTGGAATTGTCCGACATATCGCTGTTCTCCCATGATCTCAGTACACAACAGATCAGCACATCCCGATCATTTGATGCTGAAGCAGAGCGAAGCACTCTCAAATTTCCTACAACATTGCCTGCCAACTCCACTGCTACCTTAAGTATCGCCTTCTCGGGGAAACTGACCAATGCGATGATGGGGTACTACAAGTCCACCTACGAGGACGGCGGTGAAAAGAATGTATACAGTCTTACGCAGTTCGAGGTATGTCGATCTATCGATTTTTGATTCGTTGCACTAACCCCTCATCGACCATGTGGCCCACCGCTGCTCGACGTGCGTTCCCGTGTTGGGACGAGCCTTCACTGAAGGCCAGGTTTACGATCACAATGATATCCCGCACAGATACTACCAATCTGAGTAACATGCCGATTGCCTCTGAGCAGGCCTACGAGCCGAAAATAAGTAATGACGGTGATGCAGCTTTGGCAAAATCGTTTTCTACTCTCAGTACAGATGATCAGAGCAACGATGAATGGAAGATCACTGAGTTCGATACCACTCCGCTCGTGAGATGGTTGGCGGTGTCTACTCTCTCAAAGCTAACAATACACTAGATGTCGACCTACCTCGTGGCCTTTGCCAACGGGCGATTTGACCATCTGGAGAGTTCGTACAGGAGTCCGCTGTCGGGAAAGGTCCGACCACTTCGCATATATGGTGAGTATGCATTACAACTCCAGATAATGATTATCAATGCTTTGTAGCAACTTCGGATGCCATAACTCGAGCACGATATGCACTCGATGTCAAAACCAAAGTACTTCCTCTTTACGAGCAAATTTTTGGCATCGAATATCCCCTTCCGAAACTAGATACCCTGGTGGTAAGAGACCACTTCGTTTCTGATATACCACGAATAAATGCTGCCAAGGCCCATGACTTTGATGCTGGCGCGATGGAAAACTGGGTTACAATCTCTACTAATCGCTATCATTCTCAACTCTTACAGAATTGTAGGGCCTTATCACTGGACGAACGAGCGCATTCCTTATGAACTCGGATCGCCCAGACATGGCGACGAAACAGCGTATCACCGTCTTTCAGTCTCACGAAGTAGCCCACATGTGGTAGGCAAATCCATTCAATCACGTGGCACTTGATGTTCAGAATCCCCTCGAGGTTTGGCGACATTGCCACGATGGAGTGGTGGGATTACTTGTATTTGAACGAAGGTTTCGCTACCTTGGTACGTGTTTAGTTTCACATACTTAGGGATTATTTTCAAGTCGTGCAAGATGGGTGAAGTCATCATCATCGGTATGTCATAGTCTTGTCGTTTATACTTTGTTACTATTTCATGACACTACATTCCAGACCGGTAAGATCGCTTCACCAATATGCAGTCCTCATTTCGATTCTTGTTCAGTCTCTACCCCGAGTGGAAGGTCGACTCCAAGTTCATTACTGAGCACTTGAACGACGCCCTCGACCTTGATGCTAAGCTATCTTCCCACCCGATTGAGGTCCAATGTCCCGACGCTAACCAGATTAACCAAGTAAGGGCTGAGGTTACATCTTTCAATAACACAGTACAACGTCTCCTAGATATTTGACTCGCTATCATATGCTAAAGCAGCATCTGGTGAGCATATCATAGAGTCTCGTTCCTATCACGACGATTGAACTGCTTTTAAGTTCTTCGCATGCTGTGCGACTTTGTGGGACAGGATATTTTCCTCAAAGGCGTTTCCATTTATCTCAAGGACCACCTATACGGGAATACGACCACAAGGGATTTGTGGAATGGGATTAACAGAGCCACACTCGTTCCGGATCGGCTACCTATTGATATTCCGGGAATGATGGATAACTGGATTGCCAGGGTACACGCAACAAATGTGATTCCCTTATCTGTTGTTCATCCACTTGTTGTATTTTATAGGTAGGATTTCCCTTGCTCACTGTCGCCGAAACGAAAGATGGGATCAAAGTACGTCAAGACCGCTACCTTGAAACGGGTCCTGCTGAAGAGAAAGACAATCAAACTATCTGGTTTGTCCTTCTTGTCCCTCTACACAGGACGCTAGCTGATATGATATGTGTAGGACTATCCCTCTCGCTCTTTTGACCGTGGACGAAACAGGGAGAACAATGATCGACAAGACTGTGGTGCTAGCTGGCCGTGAGACTACTCTCACCGTCGACACGAGCAGGCCATACAAGCTAAATGCTGGGACATATGGCGTTTGTGCGTACCAGTTGTCCTTTTTCCTTCAACGGTGCCACCGATGAGTTGACAGATAGAGTCCTTTACCCGTATGAGCGACTCATTCGCATCGCCCAAGAAGCCGCTAAAGGCGACGATGTCTTCTCCCTCAACGATCGCGTGGGACTCGTCCATGATGCTATGGCGTTCGCCAAGTCAGGGTATGCTCCTGTTAGTAGCGCACTCACAGTGGTGGATATCTTCAGGAGTGAGACTGAGTGTCAGTGTTCACCTTTTCGGAGTATCATCCCACTCACATGGTTTGCAACCCGAGCAGTCTTGGTTTGGAACAGCATCGCGGAAAACCTGGATCTCCTGGTGTCCACGTGGTGGGAAAACGAGGAGATCGGCCACGGCTTGAATGGGTTTAGAAAGGTAAAGTGTCACGACTCAAACCACATTCTATCACCAAACTGTTACCTCACATAGAGTCTCTTCAAACCAATTGTCGATAGGCTCGGCTATATGTATCCTCTGTCTGAACCAGTTGATGTCTCGCAGCTCCGAACGAGAGCCATCGGACAGGTAGCTGCAGCCGGTGATCAAGCGTACGCCATTGTGGATTGGCACTGAGAGCGAGCAGTCGGTTAACATCTAGATAGTGTCGTGGACACGCTCAGGGACATGTTTAAGGCATACATGGTCACTAAAGACGAAACGAAAATCCCGGTGGATCTGTTCAGAACGACTGCCATAAACGTAAGTCAACCATTCCGCACTGTATGTATGTTCACGGGAGAGAGAACAAACTTTATTAGGCTGTGAAATACGGGGGGCTGGAGGAATATAGGTTCGTCAAAAGTCTGTGCGAAGACCGAACTACGCTACCCTCTGTCGGCATTTCTGCGATGTACGTGCCCTAATCTTTCGTCGTCCGATATCCCGTTTTACATAAGTCTTCATTAGGTACGCAATGTGTGCAAGCAAAGACGAGTCGTGCAACAAGGACACTGAACGATTCATACTCAACAAGGCCAGAAACCAGGATGTCATATATTTTTTCCGTGGCCAGCAGATGAATTATAGCACCAGACGAAGATCGGCCAAGTTTTTCATGGATAACTTCGAAGCTGTACGCCTTTACAATTCCTTGGCTAGGAACAGGGCTGAGATGGCATGGCATAGCTCGAAGAACGATACAAAGGAAACTATTCCTTCAAGGACGTCATATCTGTGTGTCAGCTCGTCTATGAATATTCCCGAATAATGATTCATTTACTGGCAGGCCGCGCTTGAAAACCTGAGTACCGAAGGTGATATCGCAAGGATCAAGAATTTCTTTGAGGTCTGTTTGTTATGGCTCTGATATTCCCCATAATGTCGAAGGAAAATGTAGAACAAAGACACTTCGCGATACCACCTCGCGCTTGCGCAGACGATCGACTCACTATACGCTTCCGCTGCTTGGATCGAGGTGGGTTTCAGCGTAGACGAAGCGAGTCTAAGCTGAATTACGCGTTTAGCGTTCGACTACTGACATCTCTGAATGGTTGGAGAAGCGCAAGGGCAAGTTATAGGTGCAATAGTGCTAGTAGTGCCTGTCGTATGAGGTGTTTGCTGCTGTTTGGGTATAACCGCGTTTACTGCCTAGTTGTCGGTCGCGGTTCGTCACGGACGGTGCTGACGACGACGACGTTTCCATTGGAATTCCTCACAGTCCTTCGGGTGATGATTTACTGACCGCTGGAACATATTCGTTTTCCAAAGATCGACCCTTTTTTCCCCTTCCGATGCCAGCCTTTGATCCAGTTCGAGACGCAGCCCTGAACTCGCCGGTGTCCCAGCCAAAACTACTCCCAACACATGCCCACGACGCAGACCTCGACAGACATGACAGACACTCTTTCGATGTCCCTTCTCCCTCGTCGTCCCGCCCGTCCTCCTCACGAGCGACCAACAGCCCCACTGTAGCTCGTCGGGCCACCGATCTAGCTGTATTGCTCAACTCGGAACCCCAGGAGCCTCGCACACCAGCGTCTGCGCGGCCATCGAGCTTGTCACATCTGTTGCTGGGAAGCGACACTCAATCGCCGATGTCGTCGACGGCGGCGTCGAATGGGGAAGTGGACAGGCTGGCTGGTACCCCATCACTGCGCCGTCGGAGCAATCTCCCGGTCCTCGACACCTCGCGGACGGATGCACCGTTAGAAGATGGGCAGTCGCAGCACTTCTCACGTTATGCTCCACCTCCATCGGCTCGCCCACCGTTTCATGGCAAGCAGCAGGTCGAATCTGCCCTCTCTTCTGCCCCACGTCTCCTCTCTTCTCCCCTCACCATCTCTCCCGTCAGAGCAACTCCTCATCCCTCTTCTTCCGCGGATACCCCCGCTGTCGTGGCCCATCCTCCTCCCCAAATAATGCCACCCTCACAAACGCCGTTGTCTTCCATCCCGTATAACCCGCGCAATCGCAAAACACCAGCGGGCTCCGTTCTCATTCCCACGACACCACAAGAAATGGACCTGTATCGACACTACCGTGGTGTCGGCACACAACTTCTTCAATCAAAACGCAAGCGAGAGCGGAGTAGGTCTCCGGATGATAATACACTTGTAAAAAGACACGCGGGCGATGTGGGAAAAGTCGTCGAGCATTGTGAGTCCCTTGTTCAATTTACCGAGGCATTTCTGACCCGTCGGTCCTTTTCCTTGACACAGATAACTTGCGTCCTGAAGTAGGTGTCAAGCAACGCATGGAATCTCCAATCATCGGCCTCAAATATTTCAATAATTGGGTAAAATCTGTGTTGATCACGCGCTTTGCCCATCCTGTTCTCGCCTCTTCCCTCGTGTCGCAATCTTCCGGACCAGGTAGAGGACGTGGCAAGGTTCTCGATCTCGGTTGCGGCAAGGGGGGTGATCTTACCAAATGGGCGAAAGCTCGGGTGAAGGAGGTGGTCTGCGCTGGTGTGTCGTCACCAGTCTCCCTTTGATAACTATTTCGCTCATGGCATATAGATATCGCTGATGTCTCTGTCACTCAAGCTCGTGAGAGATGGCAGGCAATGCTTCCTCCGCGCTTTGACGCCGCATTTGCAGCACTCGACTGCTATACCGGATCGCTCTCCACGGTTTTCCCCCCTGAACGACTCGCACAGCCTTTCGATGTTGTCTCGATGCAGTTCTGTATGCACTACGCTTTTGAGGCGTCACAGAAGGCGCGGTGTATGCTCCGCAACGTGTCTCAGTACCTTCGCAAGGGTGGAGTGTTCCTCGGTACCATTCCCAACGCCGACCTATTACTGTATGCACTAGTCCTGCTCAGCTTGCCGTCGCAGGGATAACACCGCCATCAGAGAACGGCTGGACTCGTTGCCGCCTTCCACAACTGACCTTTCTTTTGGCAATGCAGTCTATCGGATTCGTTTCGAAGATCGGCAATCTCGCCCGCTCTTTGGGCACCGCTACTACTTTTACCTGAAAGACGCCGTCGAGGATGTACCCGAATACATCGTAAACTGGGACAACTTTGTAGGGTGGGTTTCCAGCGCGTGCTGTTTTGCGAAACCATCCGCCTCCGTGATTCTTATGACGGGCGACGGTCGCGCTTGCGTCGTTAATACCAGGATGTTTCGGCCTCTACCGCAGCCACCTGATCCCTTTAGATTGACGCGGCTGGTTTTCTGACCTCGCGTTACAGTTTGGCCAAGGAATATTCCCTGTACCCGATCTACAAGGAAGAATTTCACCAGATATTCGCAGAACACTCGGAGCAAGAAGAGTTCAAGGAACTCATGGTGCGAATGAAGGTGGTGGACGCAAACGGAGAGAGCGCCATGGACGAAGATCAGTGGGAAGCTGCTAGTGAGTCGTTTCGCCATGCGTGTCCATCGTTTATCACAGGTGTCAGACATTTACATTGGGTTCGCGTTGGAGAAGCGATAGTAGCGCTGTGAGCAGGACCGTTGGCATGTATTCGGCGCTTCCAATCTAGTATATTTGACTGTATTGCGTTGCGTGGGGTACGATAGAGCTCCCAACAGACCGAGTCCTCGTACAAACGACAATACATCCCGATAAGATTACAGATGAGATAGGATGTCGAACATAAAAAGAAGAGAACCGAAAGGCAAAAGGGGTAAATAGGTGTGCACCCGCATAGTTCACTCTTGACCAAATCCGACGGTCTCCCTACGGAAGACGAGCCAGTCAGAGACATGACCAGGTTGCAACGAATGATGTACTCACTCTACGGCGAGCGTAAGCTTCTGCTCCAGGCTCGCATAATCCTTGTACGGTGGCAAGTCGATGCGATTGAAACATGTATGACTCTTTGGTAACTGCGACGGATCGCCAGATTTCTCGATGGTGAAACGCCTCGGTCCGTCTGATCCCTGGAGGTCCTTGAAGCCGTTGACGGGAATGCGTGACGTACCCGTCGCGAATTGTAACAGTCGGGATTTGCGTTCGGCCGGCCAGCTGCGAATACATTTCCAGAACCACTGGATGACCTCGTCGTTCATCTCGTAGCCCCGGTAGTCGGTGTGTTTGGTCCAATCGTCGCTATAAAAGATGAACGTGATAGCATCGCCGCGACGCGAACAGACTTACACGTCGATCTCGGACATGCCGCCGATGAGCAGCTCGAGCTCTCGTTCATCAAAGACGGTGACGAGGTCTTGGGGGATCAGCTCGTTGAAGCCCGACATGAAGGCTTCGAACTGTTCCTTGATGCGCCTCGAGATGCGGTACTCGACCACGGCGTCGAGGTAGTCTTTCTTGTTCTCCTCGGTCACGGGAATGTCTGCGCCGCCAGGCTTGAGGTCGATCGTCACTAGTTCTCCGAACCTCTCTTCGGATGTAGTAAACGTCTCGTCGATGACGTCTGTAATGTCGTTTTCTCTGGTTCTGGAGTGAGCAACGGGGAACACGAGACGGATTGGGGCAGCCTACAGCATCCACATGAGACCGCGGTGGAGTTCTGCATCGACGGATTCCAGGTCCGACAGCGTGACCTTTTTCTTCAAGATCATTTTGTAGAAGCTAACGATGAAGTATGCGTCGAGGAAGCGTCGGTGGAAGATGCCGAGTCCAAGGCAACGGCCGATGAACTTGAAGTAATTCAAGTGTTCTGGGTTCACGCCCGACGCGGGGTTGATCTGGAGAGTGTAGTTGTCGTGCGCAGAGTACTCGAAGAGGCAATAGAACGGGTTGAACATTTCGTGCGAGAGAAGGAAGAAGAACTCTCTGACGAACAAGGTCAGCGCATCGTAGTGGGGCGCCGTGCACCTCGACGGACCTGGAAAGACCACCGTAATCCAAACCGTCCTCGCCATCGAACTTGATCATCAAACGCTTCTTCAGGTCATTGGGCGTCTGCCTCATGATCTCGGTGTAACTGTCCTCGAAGATGTGGTTTCGCCTGACTTTGATCTGGCAATTACCTGGCTGTGCGCGCATTGCGGGCTGACTGCGGAAGTAGATGAGCTTCCTCCGGAAATCGCGTTTGTACTGTGGGACGTTTGCGTCCAACGAGGAAGGAAGACGGGGATCGTCCCACGTCGTCGTCTTGGTGTTGTGATCGACGAAATACACGCGCGCAGTCGAGGTGAGACGCATCTCCCACCCCGAGGGTAGAGGCCCGAGCTGAGCGATGGCCTGTGGTTGAAGGGACGCGTTTTGACCGTTGGGACCCATGACACGTATGATGGTCTGGCGACGAGGGTCGACCCAAGTGGTGGTGCGAGTGTTGTGGTCGACGTAATAAGGACGGCCTTCGGGGGTGAACCTCTCCTCCCAACCGGCGGGAAGACTGCCAGTGCCCGCGGTAGTGACGTTGTTGCTTGCGGCGAGGGCTGCCGAGGCGGTGTTGGAAGTGGGTTGCGGGGTGGTGGAACCGGTACGGTTGACGTTGGCTTGGGTGTTGGCTTGGGGGACGTCGACCATGTCGTCCGCGAGGACACGACGAGAATGCTGGTCTCTGGCAGCATTCGTCTCGCTGTCCTGGTTGGTCGTGTTGACGGCCTGGTCAGGGGACGGGCGGTTCCAGGTCGTGGTGCGGGTGTTGTGGTCGACGTAGTAGGTTCGGCCGAGAGGATCGGCGCGACGTTCCCAGCCGGGGGGCAGGGGACCGTGCTGGTCGACGGTGGGGTTGAAGTTTCTCTGTTGGTTGGCCGGACCGGATGGGGACGGAGCGAGCGCAGGATTGGCCGCGCCGCCGGAGCTGATAGGACGATTGGATTGGGAGGGGGAGTGATCATGATCGGGGGGGCCAGAGGAGGAAGGGGATACGTGGGCAGCGGAGGCGGAGATGAGGGACGTCTGGTCGGTTGCGTGTGCGCTAGGGGACCTGGAGAGGGCGGCGGCGGCGGAACCTGGAGCAGCTGGAGAGAGAGAGATGGTGGACTCGTTCATGCCCATGTCTGCCAGGGCGGTGGTGACGCCCTGTACCTGAGATGGACCGGGGTTGGCGATGGGCTGATTGACGTTGGTGGAGAGGTAAATGATGAGTTTTCCGTGGACGACGAGGTTGTCGTTCGATTTTTTGAGATCGAGGGTCAACATTTCTAGGGGGGGTTGAGGAGACTGCGCCGGGAGGGGGACTGGTGCTCACCATGGCCACCGAGGTCGAGGTCGAGGACGTCGCTGACCCTGACGTTGACGACGCCGAGGAAGCCCTGATCGCGTCGCTTGAACTTGCGCTGATCGAAGATCTGTACGGCGACGACGGAGGAGTCCTTGACGGTGCTGCGGGGACGTGAGGGGGACGGGGGCGGGGAGAGGAAGGAGACTGACATGTCGAAGCTCTCGTTCCAGTACGGGTTGAGGGTCTTCCGTATGACGCTGGTGGTGTGGGTCTGCTCGGCGTCGACGGTGATGACGGCGAAGGGGTCGGGGAGACGGAAGACGTCCCGCTTGGAGAGCCCGTCTGCGGCGACGACTGTGTTTGGGGGGGTCAGCACGGCGCACAGACGCGGACGATGCGGACACGGACCGGTCACTCGGATCTTCTGTCTGGCGGACATGGTCGTCGTTGGCAAGGTCGACTTTCACACGGTCCCACCGATGGACGAGGTCAGTCCCCCGAGCCCCCGCCGGCCCCGCTGACCCCTCCGTCCGTCCGCAGGCTCACCAGCACGCCGCCGACGCCGACGACTGGCTCAACCAGGGTCTGCTCGTCCCCGCCGCACGCGAGCACGCCAACGCCGCCGACGCTTTTCTCCGCTGCCACGATGCGTCCAACGATCCCAACGTACGTCGCCCTCGTCGTCCGCCCTTCTCTCCCGCTCATCGTCCCAGACGAAGCGCACCCTTCGCATGCTCTACAACGACCACCTCAGGGCCAGCAGAGACCTCCACCGCCGCATCACCAAGCTCCGCGAGGAGAACAAGGACCCCGCCCTCCCCCAACACCTCCCCGAACGCACTCGCCCCCCGGAGGCCCCTCGCGTCCCCCCGCCTTCCAGCCCCTCCCCCCGTCTCGTCGACTCTCAGAACAACGTCGACGAATCCTTCCTGCTCCTTGGTCAGCGCGTACGTAACTCCGTCCCCGACAGCCGTCCATCGCTGACCGCGACACAGTCTGACCCGGGGGATGCCTTCAACGATTTCTGGCGAATCATGGAAGGCATGTTGGACAACCTCTCGCAACCCGTCGCCTTCGCCACCGCCCCCCTCGGAACTGAACCCGGACATCGAGCCCTTCAGCGCGACCCCAGCTCCGGAAGCGACACAGAACGAGACGCCCTCGACGACGACTTCGACGACCAGGTCTTCGTCGACCAAGGTATGCCTCTCCAAACAGACTCGCTTCCATGTCAGACCCGTCCGGTGACAGACGACCAACTATCAGAGTCCTTCTGCCTCGTCCCCTTCGAGTCCGACTCGCCAACCGCCGTCCTAAAGAAAGAAAACCTTTCGCTCAAACACGAGTTGGATGACATGCAGAGACGGCTGGCCGAGGCAGACCGTGTGTTGCAGTCCCGAAAGGAACAGGACCAACTGCTCCGAGACAGCATCGTCATGGCGCGGCATCAGGTAATCTCCTCGTGTCCCGTTCCCCTCGCTGTGTCCCTTTTCACACACTTGGTAGGCCCAAAGGGCCATGGGTGCCTCCCTCCTCTTACAGCGACCGGGTCAACAGCCGCAGGTGGATCTCGGCGCCCTCAATATCAACATTCCCTCCGTTCCTGCTCCCATGACAGCACTCAATGCAGGTCGTGACCGCGAGGCACAGCTCTTACGTCGGATAAGAGATCTGGAAGAAGACCTCCGAGTTGCCCGCGTCGAAAATGACAAACAGGTCCGCTCGCTATCTCGCTAAATGTCCCCATCCGTCTGAATTCACACCGTATACAGAAAGTCATGATTGCGCGATTCCGTGAACGGTGGGAGAAACTGAAAGAATCAGCGAAACGGAAGAAAGACGCCAAAGCCGCCGCAGATCCCACCAAAGCAGGCGTCCGTGACCGCATCGAGGAAGAACCTGACGCCGAGCAAGAGCTGGACGGTCGCGCCTGATAGCCTTGTGGGAACCGGTGCTTCCGTTCCTGGAGCTGTATTTTGCACTGTATCAATATTCGCCGTGTATGCCAACCGTTGAATGCGCGAGACCTCCGCTAGTATCGCAGCGCCCGGAACCAAACGCATGGAACAGAACACGGCCTGTCGTCAAGGGACGGGACGGACATATCTCTGCGCCATGCTCTCGCCTGGCCACAGCGCCGGCCAACCACCGTGAAAATAGGTCGTGTACATGCTGTCGTGCCAAGATGACGGGCAGTAGCGACAGCAGCACCATATGTTAGCATCGTACTAAGAACGCCCATGAGAACGAGTGACCGTCCATGGGATAGCACTCCACGGTCGAGACCGTGGCTGTAGCTGCCCGTCGGACCGGACGAGGGGAGATTCGCATGAAGGTACAAGTCTAACAGGCGAGTGTACGAATCGTGCCCGGAGAACACGCGATCAGCAAAAGAGGTCGTAATCGACGATGCGAAGGGACGAGACGAGCGCGTGGAAATCGGACGCGATGGCAGCTGCACGTTCCTCGCTTTCTGAACCCCTGGGGATGTTGGCCGACACCACTACGTCGGCGCTTTTACCTCCAGAGTTGACACGGAAGAGCGCCATGAATATGTCCACATCGTCTGGGACGATCGCGTTGAATTTGTGGACACGTTGAGAGCCGTGCAGTATGATGTGTGATGGCGTCTGATCTCCTCGAACGTTAGGAACGACGGCGGGAGCTTGGATGGTGCTCGAGACAGCATCGTTATCGTGAGCCAACGCGTCGAAGTGAAACCTTTGGAGTGTCACTACGAGACACAACGGGAGGATCGACAAGATCACTTTACTGCATCCTCATCAGTCTGCTCTGGCACGCGCTGTAATATCTCGATGATGATGGAAGCCTCGGAATTGGGATACACGAAGACCTCCTGATTGTCTGGAACCTGTCGCAAGTCGCTGTAAGAGGATTTCTAGATCAAGCATCGTCAACGGAACGCAAGAGACGTACGATACGTCTACGACCATGGACTTGAACTCTGCCACGATGGCACCGCCGAACAAGTCTTTCTGGACCATCCTTGCTGGGAGAGGGATGTATATCACGTGACTTACTGACGGGACGCGTTTACTCGTGGCGCTTCCGAGTCCCGACCGTGTTGGATGATATACCCATGTCAGAGGCGCTACGACGATCCACGGCCGACTACGCCAACGCCCGTTCGGGTCTGCCGGTTCCTTCCTCTATCAAGAAAGCCCAAGCGCCGTCGTCCGCGCGTATGAGCGTCGCCGGGCCAGCCGCTCGCACTCCATATCTACCTCTCCCGAGCGGCGGCCCAGCGACCAATCCACGGCAGTCCACGTATAGATCGCAGAACGGAAACCCGCTCCTGCAGAGCACGACGAAGTCAAACTATGGCCGTACACCTCTCAACGCGTGAGCCCACCCGTCCGTTTGCGACCCTCGTCGATGATGACCCTCTCTCAAGCTCCACGCGTCGTGGCTCGATGTGGGGCGGGGGCGGTGCTGCTGTCCCCGCGCCCTCTGGCAGCCAAGTCCTCAAGGACCCCAGGCCGATCCGCGAGCGCGCGTACCAAACCAAGATGCGCCAAGAGATATTCGCGTGGCTGCAAGCCACCGACTACGAGATATCCATGCAGACGCTGATGAGCGTCACCGGAAAGGACTACCGCGCCATGTTCCAGCACCTCGTCGGCCTCGTCGACCCCGCATACCCGTTCGATCCAAAGACCCGCTTCGAGGACGAATTTCAGCCGGCGTTGAAGGCGCTCAGATACCCCTTCGCGTCCCAGATCGACAACAAGTGGCTGGCTGCGCCTGGCAGCATGCATTCGTGGCCGGCGCTGCTCGCCGTGCTGCATTGGCTGGTGGAAATGGGCAAGGTCGGTCGTGTTCGATTCGTGGATATGCGCGTCCTCGAACGTCCCGCAGGCCCGTATACATTACCTGGAGACAGACGACCCGACGTTGCAAGAAGTGGACAAGATACCCGAAGAATTTCATGATCCGATACACCACCAAGCGCTGGCTTTCGACTATTTTTCAGAGGCGTACATCGCGTTCTTTCACGGCGCTGACGTTTTCGAGGCGCAGGATAAAGCTCTAGAGGCTCGCTATGGTCTGTTGTCGCATCCTTTCCGTCGATCGAGTCTTATATCCTCTCAAGCGAAGAAGAACGAAAGAGTGTTGAATGATTTGGAAGAGCAAAAGGTACGCCTCGCCGCACTTGAAGCCGAGTTTGAACAACTTCAGTCGTCTGCGGTGGGTATTTATAATGCGTTTACTTTGGATTGGGGCCTCAGTCCTCCACAGGCACCCCTCGAGAAACTGCAGAAAACCCACGGGTTTCTTGTCAGTGACAGAGCCAAGTTCCATGATGTTCTTCAACGGTTCGAGTCGCGAAAGAAACATCTGGTCGATTCCATCGCGCACGAGAAGGCTGAACTTGCCACGCGATGTAAGTCATCCGTGAACACATCAGTTCGTTTTCCGACGTCCTCCAGCCTCAAATTTAGAACAGCTGAAGAGTGAACACGCGAAACTCGTCGATGTAGTGAAGGAACAGAACTTGACGCCCGAAGAAGTCGCTCGCATGAATACCGATCACGAAAAGCTCTCCCGGAATCTCGAGGATCTCAAACATAGAATCTCCGAAGCCCAAAAAACTGTCATGTCATTGGAGGTGCTAATGACCAATCGAGGAGCGGCGGCGGAAGAAGCTCTTGATCTGTACACTAATCTCCTCTCCTCGCTTGGATTATTTCCGCCAATACCTCCCCCTTTCCAAGACATCGACCTAACGCTTCAACTCAACATCGCGGCATCCAATCCGCAGCAGATTCTCTCAGGCTCTGATGTTCGCAAAGTGCTCAAGCCGACTCTCAATACCGTGGCCGAAACAAAACGGACCGAGCGTGCCGATGTAGAAAGTGAACGGATCAAGGTAGACAATGAACTCGATCAATTGACACTCGAGTGCGAAAACGTGGACGAAGAAGTGCGAGAGGTCGAAAAGAAGGTGGTGGCGCTGAACGAACAAGCAGACGACCTCCGCGACGTAAGTGACTCGCCGTGTTTCACTGTGCATGACCGACATCGCTGCAGGCAGCCCAACAAGAATCCACGGTGAGTAATGCAGAAGCCACACGACTGGAAAGGGAGGTTGCACATGCGCGCACGGCGGCGTTGTCGAGCGGGATGGGCGTGAAGTCACGACTTCAGGCCTTACAATTCGAGTGAGGCTTCCCACTAAAATCATTTCCGCCGTCGATCACGTTCAATAAATTCTACAGTTATCGAGAACAGCTCGCCAAGATCGTGCGTCTTAAAGACGAAACGATCCGGGCCATCGCCAAGAACAGCAATGAGATCGGGCTGTTCAAAGAGGAGATTTCTGCAAGGCTGCGACATCTCCGGGACTTCGTGGAGGAAGGAGGATGATGCCTTTTGTACAGCAGGGTCACTCTGATCTATCTTACGTCCTTGATTAGCTCCGAGATCGGTGACCAGCAACCTCGGTTAACCTCGTGCTTCGTAACAAGCCAAGTTTCATCGTGGAAACTTTCACACTGACAGAGCCACCTTCGATCTCGAAGGAGACGGAGACGTCCAAAATTATTGATCGAGATGGCTGCCAGCCCTGAGAAGGGTGAGCTGAAAGTATAGTTTTCTCGGTACCTTGTTCGATAAGGCTCTATATGTTGTCCTCGCCCGGATTCGAACCACCATATTTACATCGTCCTAGTTATATGGTGCCGTTGCGGTCGGTCTTGCCTGCGCTCGCTTGTCACACTAGTGGCGTTTGAAGGCCGGCGCCCATGAGCTTCATGGCGCTGACGACGTCCATACATTGCATCATCCCCTAGGTAGGCTGTTATCGCGGCCGTGCATCCTTGCTCCAGGACGAGTCGCCGGAATCACGTTAGCATCGCCGCCGCGTAAAGACTTTGGCGGAGCGCCCAGTACCGCGTAAGGGCGGCCACCCACGCTCGCCGATAGCGCTCCATGAGTTATCGCGGCGACGCATCGCTCGCCTACCGCGCTGGGAAGAAACCAAAGCACGCAATATGCCGACCTCCGACTCGATGGCTGTGAACATCAATTCATATAATCTCATGCTCGCCGAAGGCACGCAAGTTCCGATGACAGTGAGCTGCTAACCCGGCACACGTCGCGATGGCGCAGGGTCGTGGGCTATTCACGCGGCCATCACGGCGTGAAACTTTGTGCCTCATCTCGGAGGTGAGGTTGGGCGGCTATCATCTAGTAGTACTAGTTGGTGCAAAGTGCAACTTGAAGGTTGACAGCCGCGGTCGTCGAACTTGGTCGGAAGAACCCGCGTAAAAGGAGCGGATTTTGGACGGGTACTTTCGAAACTTGCTGTAGCTAGTAGTACTACCTAGTACTTCCGAGTCGCTTGCATTGAAAGTTTGGTCGTTTACCGAGAAAGGAAACTCGAGACGGAGTCGTTTTGCATCGTCCGTCGCGCCCGGCGCCACCTCCACATCAAACTAACCAGACTGCCACGGCCTGTTGGCCGTTTTCATTGATAGTGCAGTGCGCTACGTCGCGTAATCAAAGCTTTGTAACCAAGCTCTCCAAAATGATTTCGCTGGTGGGTTCTTCGGTCTTCCATTTTGTACGCATACCCAAGGAAATAGACCAACGTTACGCTTCATTCACGGAAGGACGGTATCCGAGGTTCGACTCATGTCCGCCCGTATCAGTCTAGTTCCTTCTCGCTTCCCGTTGCAGCTTCCGCGGAGGGGAAATCATATCATCCACACACATGTGCGTCTAGGCTCAGCGTACGCATGCTTACTGCGGCCATGGCTTTCTTCCGCCACTCGGGGTAGAATCTTGTCGTTCCAACAGATTTGCGATAATCGGGAGAATCACCGGAATCACATGTGCTCCTGATTCGTGCGGGAGCACCGCTCCCTGCCGTTTTTCCTGGCCGGTTTTCGTTCTACCGCATTGACTCGAGGTAGCCCGCCATTCTAGCTGCGGCTGCACAGGTAACGAGTCCGCGGCGATTCGGCGATGCGGAACGCGTGCCTGGTAGCGAGATGATGAAATTGGGAGGTAATGCTGTCCGACTTGCAGCGTTTGATTGTTTCGTGCAGGCGATATCAGTGACGTTTACTTCTACGTCGCCGCGTTAACTGACCGTTGATCATCTCGTGGGAGCAGTCCATGGGAAAGGGCCGGGGATTGATTCAGATTGCTCTACGGAAAAGTTGACGGGCTTACTGTAAGTACTAGATGAAGCTGTCCTCTGCACCTGATTTGCCCTTTTTTATTTTATTTTATTTTCTCAAATCGGGAACTCCGTAGGTTGTTTTGTAGTCTCCAGTACTGTTTTCTCACTGCTGCTATGTTCCCATTGCTATTTCCCAGGTATTGTCTCCTGGCGATGCAGTGTCCATGTACACGTTCGCAAGAGGCCTATCGGTAAGCATGCATGTGTAAGTTTCCGCGTACCGTTCGTCTGGTTTGGGAGATATTTCTAGCTCTACTTCTCATGTACTCTTTCAGGATCAGAATATCGAGATATCTATCGGAACCGGTATGCGGAGGGTTCTACGGCCCTCTCGTGTGGATTAACCTCCCCGGTGTCGTCCCATCCATGGGCACCCCGTTCTGCCGATCCCAACTCGGCAGCAAAAGGAATGCCCTACTAAAAAAAGGAAATGACGGTGACCGGCCACCGATAAATCGACGACCGCTATGCCATAAACCTGTTGTGCAGGTGTGCATCTTCTGGCCATAACACCACCCAGCCACTCGGGATCCAGAATGCTGGTGCGAACCCCTGAGAGTCCGTCACTGCTTTACCGTGCACTGGATTGTTTCCGAGATCTCCTCCCAGATCCAGTTTGTCCTCGGTGATGCTCTGAGATGAATATAAGGCCGACCAAGGCCGTTAGAAACCTCAGCTTCGTAGTTTGCTCGATCATCTCGACGCGCAGCAGGTACCTCTCATCGAGACCCTTTTCGAGCTATCATGTCGCCGCCCGCTTATAACGATGCTGAGAAGGGGACACTGGAGGTCCGCTCCCCTCAGCTCGCTGCCACCGCCGACCCCCAAAGCGAGAAGAAGCCCGTCGACCTCGACGTATTCCCCCTACAGTCACTCAAGAAGGATGCACCCGTGTCTCCTAACGTCGCCAAACCGCCTCCTCAACCCCCGAAACAAAAGTTGAAGATTTCTCATTACGTTCACTTCATTATCTGGTACAACTCGTACAGGTTTGTCGTCATAAATACGTCTCCGACCCCTTCACTCACGTCGTGATAAAGGCGGTTTTTTACGGTGATTTTTATCCTAAACTTTGTCGGCCTAGGTTTCGCCGCAGCTGGTCTCTGGCCGTATGCTCAAAGGTACCCGGGGGCTTTAGTGGTCGGCAACTTAAACTTTGCCATCCTCATGCGCAATGAGATCTTCGGTCGTCTCTTGTACCTGTTCGTCAACACCTGCTTTGCCAAGTGGACTCCCCTCTGGTTCCGTCTTGGTTGCACCTCTACGCTCCAGGTACGTGGGATTGTCGCTTGACTCGGGAATGACAATCCATGTCTTGTCGACAGCATCTCGGCGGTATTCACAGCTCTTGCGCGATCTCTGGCGTCGCCTGGCTCATCCTGATGATCGTCAACCAGTTCAAGGCCAGGCACATCTATAACGATTCGGTCTTGGCCTTTGGTGTCATTTCCGTTATTGCGTTGCTCATTACCGTGATCGCTGGTTTACCTTGGGTCCGTAACACTCACCACAAGTATGTACCGTTGTGAATATTTTTTGCAATGACTGACGAGCCGTACAGCGTTTTCGAGAGGAATCATCGATTTTTCGGTTGGACTTCTCTCGTGATGACTTGGATTGTCACAATCCTGAGCAATATCTATGACGCGACGGACGGGAAATGGGATCACATCGGCGCCCACCTTGTCCGCCAACAAGCGTTCTGGTACACGATGGGCATGACCCTCTTGTGCGTGGCATCCACATCGACTACATCGATCTACCATAACTAATGCTGTTTCGACAGCATCGTTCTTCCGTGGATATGCACCCGAAAAGTCAAAGTCGAAATAGAACTCGTGAGTAAGACGGTGAAGAGTACATCCCAGAATTAACAGTCTCCTCCAGCCATCCCCGAAAGTCGCGGTCCTTCGCTTCGAGCGTGGCATGCAGCAAGGTCTACTCGCCCGTATCAGTCGTACTATGGTGATGGAATACCACGCCTTCGGCATCATCTCGTGTGTAATTTGCGCTGTGACCTCTTTCTCCTTTCTGAGCAAGTACTTGACAGTGAGGGAACTCACGCCAAATATCATTACTTGATCTGTGGTGTACAAGGTGAGCTTGCTCAGGGTAACGAACCTTGCGAATTCTTGTTTACTGTTTCCTCAGGTGACTTCACCAAAAGCCTTGTCAATGATCCCCCGAGGATGATCTGGACACGGGAGCTCAAGGTGGGTCCAGCGCGGTCCTTGTAACGGCCTGGATTCTCACACGAACCATCAGGTTGCCGGTGTCTCCAACACTTCCACATTATACAAGCGTGGCATCCGAATTTGCACGGGAACAGGTCTCGGCGCCGCCCTCTCAACATGCATCCAATCCCCCTACTGGTGAGAAGCTATCCGTTTGGATGAGTGGCGACAGCTAACGTTCCTCCATGCAGGTATCTCATCTGGATAGGTATGACTGTGCGAACATCACATCACTCCGGGGCTAACCGATGTCAGGCTCTGACCAAGAGAAGACGTTTGGTCCTACCATCAGCGGTCTCATCCATCGTCACATTGGGCCCGAGCGTCTCCTGCTGTGGGACAGCAAAGAGCGCGGTGGTCGTCCGGACACGATGAAAATACTGAAAGAAGCCTATGACTACTGGCAAGCTGAAGGTGCGCGCTCCCTTTTCCTGCGTCTCCCGAAGCCGGGAAATCACACGCGTTGAAATCAGTCGTCTTCATCACCTCCAACTACGTCGGCAACTTCGAGATCCAACACGGCTGCAAGGCGCTCGGAATCCCTTCCTTCGGTACCCTCTGGGATTTCGTAGGTCTTGTCGATCTGTGATCCGTCACGATATTGATGCTTTGCCAGTGATATTTATAAGCGGGCGTGGTCGAACGTAGAACTGTTTATAATCAGCCTCGCTGGCTTCTCACGTCGAGCGTCGTGTGGGATGCGGCTCTGGACAGCTGCAGCTGGACGCCTCGATTCCTATTTCACGTCGTCACATGCATGGCATATCATTGTAATTTTGTTGGGAGAAACGGTGGGTGTTCACCTTGCCGTCGGTCGTCTCTATAGAGAACGCCCAGAACCCCATAGCAGCAATACAGTTCATGCCGGGTGTGCAGCGCGAACCTTGTTCATCTACGTATGCATTCTCGTCAGACTTTAGGTCTACCATAAGCATTCGAAAGTGTACGAAACCTCGCGCAGCGACCCAACTTGACCGCAAACTCAAAGTAAATATGAATCATGTTGCTGGAGACAGGCAGTGCTCGACGAGAACGCGAGTGACAAGAAAAACATGCCGATCGAAGGTACATATATAAATCGTCGTCGTCATCACGGGATCATCAAGACGGGTTCAGATGAGACAGTATTCCAAGACCTCCCCGGGCCCTCCCATCCACTGCCACCGTTTGTTTGGATTTATCGGGGTATTGGGTTCGAGACGGATGCCGCGCCTGGCGAGCTCGACGACGATGCGTACGATGTTCCGAGTGTCCTGATATAACGTGCGAGACCGAAGTTGTCACGACGATGGGACGAAAGCGTGCTATATCTCACTGACATCGATCCCACAATGCGCTCTCCCTTGAAAGGGTCCCAGCCTGAGGGCGCGAAGCTGCTGTGTTATGTTCAACGACCGAAAGTGATAGTTGGGCGACTGCCAATAGGAGCGAAATGAAAGACGATTATTAAAACGTCGCAAGGGGGTGGTCAGTCACATACCGACATCCTATTCATGGCCGCCCAAACAGAGACGACCTTGCGCACGTCGAGGACATCGCCCTTCAGCCATGACGGCATTGGTATCTGTCAAACAAGACACGACGTTGTAGCAGTCGAACGGAGCTGGATTTAGCAGTCGTTTTCGAGACACCGACATTGGATATGAAGCATTGCTTTACTACGAAGTCTCTCACGTCGAACGGCCCGTCGCTGCACCAGCAGAACCGCTGCAAGGGTCTGCCGCTCTTGGGATCGATCAGTCCGTGTTGGACTAGAAATCGCGAAAACATCTTGAGGACCCTGGGAAATGCCGGGGCATGGTCGACTTGTGCCTAGTACACGCGGAGCATGACGGGCGGGCGAGGACGAAAGAAGAGAGGACGGACTTGAGTGATGCCGGTCAACTCGGTGCAGAACTGGGATAGCTGCGGCCTCCAGGTCGGCTTGACGAAGCTGCGAAATTCGTCGACGATCTCCAATCGACTGGCCTTACCCTTGAGAGACTTGTCTTGCCAGCGCAACAGACACACTGGCCACTCCTTGTTCGAAGCGTGAACAGGGATCGCTGGCAGGGGACGACGCTCGGACGTACGATGATTTCGTTCGGCCACTCGAAGCCTGTTCCCCTGAAACAGGTTGCCTCGACGTCGAGGACGAGAAAGGCGTCATAGGGTTGTTTCGCGCTGACGGAATCGGCGTGCGGTGGGTCTGCTGAGAGAAGATCCTTTGTGGGACGGGGGATCTCGACGGGCGGTCGATATGTTATCGAGGGCATCGGGACAGGCTGTGGGCGAAGACGTGACTTGGGGAGGAGGAGTGCGACGGTGATGGGGAGAGCGAGGAGGAGGAGGAGGAGGGACAAGGGGAGGCTGAGGGACATGTAGGGGACTCTGAAACAAGGCTACAGCATGTTGGAGACGGCCCTCCGACCTGGCAAGGGACGTGTCGACGTTTCCATTTCCCCATTCGTCTCTTTCTTCTGCTCGGCACATTTCTCGCCAGCCAACTTGTGCATGAACGTACAGCGTGGCGACGACCTCGAGGACGACTTCGTCCCAGACGATCTCGTGGCCTCCTCCGGCGACGAGGACGCTCCCTTTGATGCGCGCCAGGGCAGCGACGACATCGATCGCCTCCTCAGCGCCGACGAGGATGCCGACCAGAACGAACCCGTGCCCGAGGGCAAGGCAACGCTGGCGAAACGCAAGCGCAGAGAAAAAGAGAAGGAGAGGCAGGCAAAGGTCACTTGCACCCTCCCGAGTCCGAGCACGCCGTGATAGACGCACAGAGACGGAAACTCGCAGAGACGGTAGAGGCCCTCGAACCCCCCTCGATGGCCGCGCAACCGGCCCACAGGCTCGCCGACTACATGTCCACCATGCAAGCCAAAGCATTTCCAGAGCTGACCGGACTCGAGCTCGACGACATATCCATTCCTGGTGAGCCCGTCCAACACGCATCGTTTCCTGTAATCTTGATTGAACTGCAGATAGAAACAGCAATTACAGACACGACGCAATGGACGGAGTCGAGGTCGTTGGACCGTCTGGCAGATTTCATCGTAAAAGGTATCTTTCCTCCCTGCTCAGCACCTTTCGCCGCAGGACCACCGCTCTTTTCTAGTGCTCCCCACCTTACACAAGAGACTCGCGCAACGACCAAAGTCACCAGGTACACCGACTTTGCTGTACATTGCCGGGGCCGCTCTCAGGGTCGCCGATGTGACCAGAGTCCTCAAGGACAGGAGACTGCGTGGTGACAAGGGTGGCGAAGTGGCTAAGCTCTTCGCAAAACATTTCAAGCTCCAAGAACATGTCGCATATCTTACACGGTCCAAGATTGGCTCAGCCGCTGGAACGCCAGGTAGAATGGGGAAACTGCTTTGTGAAACAGGTGAGCCTGAACCCCCACCCCCACGAAGCCAGCCTCGTTTTGATCAACCCGTTCCCAGACGCACTATCCGTGTCCCAGCTCACGCACATCATTCTTGACATTTCTTTCAGGGATGCCAAGAAGCGTAACCTGCTGGACATGCCAGAGACCCGGGACGAGATTTTCAAGACGGTCCTTGCGGCGCCCAAGGTGCTCGAGGGAATTAAGCAGGGAAAAATACATGTGGTGCTATTCTAGTGGCTATCCGCCGTTGGCTTAATCCGATGATTCGTGCATGTATCGACAAAAAATACCATAATAACTGGGGACCAGAATCAGAATCCTTTCGGGTTGACTCTCAGCGTCAGCTTGAGAAACCGCTTGTGAGAAGAGTGTTTGCCAGTGTGAACGGGCTGCGTACCCTCGTCCATTTGGGCACCTTGTGGATTCCCTTGCGGTACCCGCGAGCAGTCGAGCTGAAAACGGTATATTTGTCTTTTGGGTCCATCTCGTGTTCCTTGGGCAAGAGGAGGGCACGGTCCTGAGGAGGGTCAGGTTCACCGGGGAAAAGTCGACTGATGGCACGCCCACCAAGGCTTTGCACTGGACACCGCTCGTGCGGACGGTTTCAATGACCGCGTCCACCTTCTTGAGACGGGCACGCGCATTCGCCTTGCGTGTCACGGACAATTTCCATGGCGTTTTCCTGCTCCAAATCAGCTGCACCGAGGACGCGAGCGCCACGAGACCTACCACAGGAGACCGCCGAACACGACCGACGTTGGGCGGAACATGGCGAAGGAAAACAAGTGCCGAGATATGCCGTGCCAATTTTCAATCTCCGATTCAATCCCTCACAGCGTCCCCGCCGACCTTGCCGTCTTCGACGACGACTCTGACAACCATGACGGTCGAAACACAGACCATGATGTCCTCGCACGCCTTGAACGGTGACGCTGACGCTGACATGACAAAGGAGCCAGAACCTTCCCTCAGATTCGCCAGCGGTCTCATTCTTCCTCCCCCAGAGATCAAATGTGAGTGACGGTTCAGTCTCAAGCAGTCCTTTCGTGCTGAACGCATTGTCGCAGCCGTCATCGACAGGACCGCCCTCTTCGTCGCGCGTTCGGTCAACCCCCCGCAGTTCGAGGACAAGATTCGCGAGAATCAGCGTCAGGATCCCAAGTTCTCGTTCCTCAACCCTGCGGACCCTTATCATGCTTACTATAGGCATCGTATGGACCGAATATCTGCCGGTGAGGAGATAGAGGAGGCATCCCAGGAAAAGGTCGAAGTGGAAGGTGAAAAGGTGCCCGTGGTTCAGGAGGACCTTGGAGCCGAACCACCTCAGCCCCAGTTCGTCATGGACATGCCGAGCATCAGTCCAGTCGATCTGTGAGCATCGTGTCGCCAGTTGCCACTGAATTGAAACTTATTCCCGACAGTGATACCATGAAATTGACTGCCCTCTTCACGGCTCGCCGTGGTCGCGGTTTTCTTGCCGCCCTGTCCCAGAGAGAAGGACACAATTACCAATTCGACTTCTTGCGACCTAACCACTCGCTCTTCGGTTATTTCAACCGCTTGGTCGAACAATATATGAAAGTCTTACACCCGAGCAAGGATGCACTGGCCTACGTCCGGGAGCGTGCGCAGGAAGGATCACAGTGGAAAGCCCTCGAACAGTCAAGGAGATATGCTCGATGGGAACGTTTGAAGAGGGAAAAGGACAAGAAGCGCCACGACGATCAGGAAGCAGAGAAACGTACGTTTTGACTAGTCTATTCCTGCGAGTCAGAAGCGCTGACACCTTTGCTCGCAGTGGCCTTTGCTGAGATCGACTGGCATGATTATGCTATCGTCCAAACCATCGAATTCACGGTGGCCGACGCAAACTCGGAACTGCCCCCACCGATGAACGTGCAGGAAGTAGAGAACATGACTCTGGCGCAGAAGCGTATGGCTGCGATGATCATGGAGACCACTGCCGACGATATCGAGGCTCACCGCGCAAGACAAGCAGCAGCGGAGGCGGAGGCCGCTGCTGCCGTGGGTGGTGCAGGCATCCCCATGATGGACGGCGACGATGCTGCGATGGAACAAAGTGACGACGAAGACGACGAAGCACAGCAACGCAAGAGACGTGAAGATGAGGAAAGGGCCCGAGAGTTGGAGCGTGCACGGGTCATGCAGGCTAATGCCAACGCTGCGGGCCCAATGAAGATCAAGTCAGACTATGTGCCAAAGCGTGAGTGTCCTTCCTTTGTGTACGTGCGGCCCAAGGTTTTCTGACAACCCGTGACAGTCGGTGCCAAGAAAACGTCTGCGCTCACGACCTGCGCTATCTGTGGTCAGCAGATTCCCGTGGACGAACTCGACGAGCACATGCGCATTGAACTGTTGGACCCCAAGTGGAAGTCGCAGCGAGATGCCTTGGAAGCCCGCAAAGTTCAGGCCTCGGAGCTGTTACGGGGTGCCGATGTCGTCTCATCACTCAAGGACCTCGCTCGTACACGTGTCGATATCTTTGGTGCTGAGGCCGACGAGGAGCGGAGAAAGAAGGAGGAGGAAGAGGAACGAGAACGTCGGAAGGAGAGAGAAAAGGTGGTTTGGGACGGCCACACTGCAACCAAAGTCAGTACCATGGACAAGTATTCCCTCAATGTTAACTTCGACGAGCAAATCGCGGCCATTCACCGCGCAAAAGGTCTTGGACCACAGGATGCCAACGCGATCGGGCCCGGTATTGGTCCTGCTGCTGCTCCACCTCCACCGATGACAACGCTTCCTCCGGCCCCTGCATCGTTACCGGCCCCGCCCCTCCAGGCACCAGGCTCTGCGTCTCATCCGGGGTATTCAGCTGCGACCGTTTCATCGGGACCCCAACCAGCGTCTGCATACAGCAACCAACCTCCGCCGGTTATGTTGCCACCACTTCACTATCAGGGCCCAGATGCTGTACAGCCTTTCGGATTCCAGCCGCCCCCGGCTGGTATGCATCCTGCTCGCATGGCCAGCATTGGGGGTCCGCAGACCGGGATGGTACGCAGCGCGGATGAAATGGAGGGCCTGGAGGAACAGCCCCAGATCAAGAGGCAGAAAATTGCGAAGCTTCCCGGCGGTGCATTGTATCCGGAAGCAGATTGGATCAGCATGCACCCGTACACGATCTCGCTCAACGTTCAGCTTCCCAACGAACCGTCGAAACCGGAATGGAAACTGGATGGGAAGATGGTGACCATCTCAGAACTGCCGCTCACGCTGCTCGTTTCGACGCTTCGCGAGCGATTTATCCAGGCCACGGGAAGCACGTTGCCGGCATCCAAGATGCGAATATCTTACGTGGGGAAGATGCTTACGAATTCCAGCACGATCGCAAGCTACAACCTCGAGGACGAAGACGTGGTGGTGCTCTCTGTCAGCGCTGGGAAGAAAAAGTGATGATCTGACGGTTGTATGTACGATCGTGTGATGTGATACATAACAAATATGAGTGCATGCGTCGATTCTAGTGAACGGTTTTGATAAAGCGAAGAAATACAATATGCGAGTGTGATTGATGAGGATAAATACTTAGCTGCTGGCGAGAGGAACCGAAGACAACCCAGAAATACCCGAAGAGACGACAAGCTAGCGTACCCGAAATTTAAACCACCAAGCGTCCCAGACCCAAGAAAGCCCAAAATGAATACTAGGAAAGGGAGAGATGGGACCATGTTTGTAACGTCCCCCTCGTGTCAACAACGTTCCTTGACAGTCACCCGCGACGTAAAAAAAAAGGGACACGATCAGGTGTGGGGCGACAGACCACTGGGACCCGATCCGCCGCACTGCGCAGGCTTGGGAAGTGCGGGGACATCCGGGGTCGCCGGGCGGGGGCGCAACTGGGGGGACGGAGGAAAGAGGGAGGAGGAAGAGGGGAAGAGGGATCCGGCAAAGGAGGCGTCTGAGGAGGTGGGAGAAGGGGTGGATCCCTCTGAATCGGACTTGGCGTCGGAGTCGGCGCCAGGGGTGGTTCTGTCTAGGGGGACCATGTCGCGGAGCCACTCGTCGTGTTCGTGGGAGGGCCATCTAGGGAGGATGATTTTGCGACGGAAGACGCTGTTTGGGGAGTTGAGATGGGGCGAGTGGACGAGGGAGGGCGGGACAGGCGTCGACGGGTCGGCGGCGGGGTGTCTCCGGGAGCACATGAGGAACGAGGATCGCCTCTTTGAGCCGGCGAGGGCGACGGTGGAGTCGTGGACGACGACGGAGAGGGACATGGCTGAGATGCTGACCAGGTCGAGTCCAGAGACTGCCAGCTTATAAGGCTTGACAAATCGCATGATCCATCTCAGTCAGATCTGGAGTAAACGGGCCGACTCGATCAAACGCATTCTGTTGGCGCGGTCTAGAAACCCGCGAGCTGTGTAACGTGGGCTACAGGCTGCTACTATACGAGATCCAGCACCCTCCGACACACCAGCGCACCGACCAACGCGAGCAGCACAAAGATCGCCACGTCCAGCCCCAGCGGAGGGCGACGGGCCAGCCGTGATCCGTGGACGGCCTCTCCGCCGCCAGCAATCTCTGCAGCGATTGAGGAGCGAGATTCAGTAACAAGCGTCGAGATGGAGGTTGGATCGGGATCACTCTCCGGACCAGAGGAACGTTCTGGGGGGGATGGCAACGGTGTGGGTGCCGGTCCACGAACAGGAGGCTCCAGCTGATCTTGAGCGCGCGAAAGTCCTCGGGGGCTTGCAGGCTCATCGCTCAGGGTCGTTGCAGCGTGCTCAGGCTGTGGCGGATCTGGGAGACACTCCAAGTTGGTCTGGCGGCACCTGGGGCAAACCCAATCCCGCGATCTGGAGAGTTGCAAATTGTCAGAGCGACGGCACGGGCGGGGTGATTAATATCAGGACTTGCATGTGTGCTAAACGTTTCCGCTCCGAGACAGGGTACTCGACCGATCCAACGCCATTGGCTGCCGGACCCTTGAAGGGGAAAAACCCCTGGAGGCCAAGGATAGCTACACGGACGGACGTCGGCGAGGATTGAATTAAAACCGAGGAGCAACACACCCGTTCGCACGCCCCAGGCAGGCTGCCACTCCTCCTCATGATCTGTCCGGATCGATTAGCCTAGACCGCGTGTGAAATAGCGGGAGAGCGAACAATTCGTAAAGCTGATGCAGATCTGCCAACGCCGGGGTGTCAACATAGACGTGTCGGGTAAGAGAGATGAAAACCTTTGTATTGAGTTCGAAGCGACCGTTGGGGGTGAGGATCATGAGCGAGGGTGGTCGGAAGGGGTATTCTGCGGGTAGCAATACGCGGAAATGATAGAGGCCGCCCTCGAATTCAGTGCCGGACGGTCCTCTGATGGTGCAGTGCCATTCCTGCATAGTGGGAACGTAAAGAGGGCAGAGGGCGAGAGGGACGGTGACACATACGAAGATGTCGTCCTGTTCGGGGAGTGAGTGGGAGGAGGAGGGCGACGTGTCCATGATGGTCCTACCTCGAGTGGTGCGGCGTGATAATCCGAGCAAGGGTCGTTCGCGAGCTCCCTCGCCTCCTGCATTATCCGCTTCACGGCTGGGTCTGGTCAGCCATCCGGACGAGGACGAGGAGGAGGACCCGACCTGCGTTGTTCTTGTTCATGCTGGCGATCGGGAGTTGCCGAGCGTGGTTTTTTCGACATGCACATAGCCCAGGTCAAGGTCAGACCCAAAAAGCGTGCGTGCTCGTCGTGCTCGTCGTCGTCGCTGACCTCTCTCAGTGCGTCGTCCGTCGCCGTGCAAGCCAGAGTTCGTCGCCATGCTCGGCTGCTGGGCTGCCACCGGCGACGTTCTCTCTGCGGATCCCGCGAAATGCAAGCTGGTGGCCGACGCCCTCTTCAACTGCATGCGCACGACGGTCCGTGTCCACGCCGCAGTTGTCCTGCCCCGCGCTGACCCTGACCCTGCTGTGCGTCGCAGCCCGCACACCCGAAGCCGCAGAGACCGTCCATCAACTATCATCTGAGCAAACTCCAACGGAAAGCCAAGTAGACTTGCTTTAGATATTTTCATGTCCCTGTAATGTAAACGTGTGACAGAACTCGATCGTCCGTTCCCTTCCCCCCACGACGCAGCCACGACTTGCTCGGCGTTGAGTGGCGCCAGGCTGCACTGCATGCTTCTCCACAGGATGCGCGTCTCCAGTGCCTCCCGCGCAGCCACGCTGGCCGCCGAGTACAAAGTCTCTCCCGGAGTCTCGCTCTCCTCTCATGTCCGATCACGCCAGCGTCGCCATATTCTGGGACTACGGTCAGCCCTTGTTCTCCCTCCTCTCGCCCGCCCGCTCACCAGCCGACCCTCCCAGAGAACTGCAACCCCCCCTCGAGCTCCTCTGGTCTAGGCTACGACATCGTCAACAACATCAGTCGTGTAGCCCGCCTGTTTGGCTCCGTCACCACCTTCCGTGCCTATCTCGATGTGTCTGCGCAGTCCTCCAAGTCCGTCCCTCTCCGCTCCGAGCTTCAGTCTTCTGGTGTTTCTGTCATCGACTGTCCCCACAACGGCAGGAAAGACGTCGTCGACAAGATGATCCTAGGTGCGTCGGTCCCCCCGCTCTCTCTCCACCCCTCGGTTGAGCCCCTCAAGTCGACATGCTTGCCTTCGCCGTCGATCATCCCGCCCCCGCCACGATCGTTCTTATTGCGGGCGATCGCGACTACGCTTACGCCGTGTCTACCCTCAAGCTCCGCAAGTACCAAGTCATATTGGTCGTTCCCTCGTCTCCCAATACCTCGCTCAGCCTCGAGAGTCAAGCTTCTCTCGTCATCGACTGGGATGTAGCCGCACTGAGGTCTCGCACAGAGTCGGGAAACTCTGCCCAAGCCGCCAGACCCCTCGAGCTGAATCCCGACGTCGTGACTAAGCTCTTGAGGGAATTACACATCCCCCCTCTCGACGACCCAGACGTCGCACCCAATCTCTCTTCTGCTTCGCAAAGCGCCTCGAGGCTTCGCCGCGTGAGTACCCGCGATCTCCTTGAACAGTCGGGGCACTGCAAGAACCCGACGAACTTCGCTTTCCCCCAGGAGCTCACTCTGGCGTCTACGAGCTCGGGAAGCGATCCACCTTGCGGGGAGCACTCCGTCCTGAAAACACACTCGCCGTCCGTTTCCGCCGGATCAACGCGGGCGCGCAGCTCCACCGTTTTCGGGCAAGTCCCCCCTGCGGTGGAGCAAAACACGCCGACGAAGAACTCGCCACCGTCCATGGCGAGAGCCAACGTCTTCGGTCCCGCAAAGCGCAGTCCCCCGGGGTCGTTCGACACCCTCGAGTTACCCCCACACGACAGTTGCCCATCCTCGTCGATCGCCGGTCGTTCCCCCCTCCAACCTGGTCGATCCATCCCCGACCAGTCTGCTAGAAGTATTTCATCATATCCTCACAGACTCAACCGTCTCGCATCGCCCTTCGTCGTGCCAAAGAAGACGATCGCCCCTGGCCGTTGTGCCGAGCCATCTCGCGCAGCCTTTTCGTCCCTGGTCGCACCGAAAAGAAAGGACCCTGAAGACCCCGAAGAAATCGAGCGTCTCTCGCGTCTTCTGTTCGACGACGACAGTGATACAGACTCCGTACGGTCCCTCTCGCACACCACGCGCTCCATGGATGGGACGCCTGATACGACCGACACCTCCAAGTCAAATTACCACACCTGCGCCACGCCACCCTCGGCGTATTCCCCGTCGAGCACCAACGTGGGGGTCCTCACCGATCCTCCCCCTTCATGCAAACATGCCTCGCCCCTCGCCTCAACTCCGCCAGGGGTCGCCGACCTTGTCGATTCCCAGTTCGCCGCTTTTTCGCGTGCGTCGAACGCTCTCGGCTGCTCGACATCAAGCTCCGAGTCGGCGCCCCCCTCTAGCTCTTTCCCCTCATCGCCGTTGTTTACTACTCCCGAATCACATGAGGGCCAAGCATGGATAAGGTTTCAACCACTCATTCGTCTCCTTCTCGCGGCCCGGGAGAGAGGTATTTTCCGTCCCTCCCGTTCGACGATCGCATTGGAGCTCGTAGAGTCGGACAAACAAGTTTATCGACGCGTTGGCGTGTCGAAATTCCGAGATTACACTACGCTGGCTGAGCAAGCGGGCATCATCGAGCTTGGTGGCATGGATGGCGGCGCATGGATCGCATTGCACCCGAATTGGTTAGGCGTGAATGGCGTTCAAGCACACTTCCTCTCGAGTAGAGTCTCGTCGCCCGCGTCCGACCCACCGAGAGTGATCCAAAGTCCATTATTATCGGGGCCCGGGACCCCGCCTGTCGAGAAGGCCACGATTTTCAAATTGCCAAACTTTGGTTCACCTCAGTTTGACTCGCCCAAATGGAGCGACACGCTTCCGCCCTCACCGTCTGGCCGGCAGGTCGGTGCTTCTTCTTGGGCTTCTATTCCCGCCCAATTCCAACCATTGATAGATGTTCTCGTTCGGATGCGGGCCGATGGCTTGCACGAGCCTCTCAGATCTGTCCTAGGTCAGTTGTTGGATCAAGGGGTATACGCTCGCGCAGGCGTGTCCGGATTCAAGGAGTACGTGCATCAAGCGTCGGAGGCGCAACTTGTTCAGTTAGGCGGAGTTGGAGGTCGTACGTGGATACGTCTTCACCCAGAATTACGGATCTAGGGCCGCTTTCACGTACGAGCGAAACCCGTCTTGCATGCTGTAGCTATATGAATGTATGAATAGTAATCAACGTTCGTCACCCTCGCATTAACGCGGCTGGACGCAGATGACCTAAGTTACCTTGGGAGAGACCTATACCCGAGGCACGGGTGCCGTCCCTGCAAGAGCGAGGGAGCCATCGTGATCGCGAGGACGACATCCTGCTTAGAGCATAAAGGGGTTCGCAACCTTCTTTACCGAGCCTGCTGGTGACATTCCGGAGGTAGAGCGCCAGTCTTCCGAGCGAGATTCCTTCTTCAAAATTTAGATTCAGGATATATGAATTTTGAGACGTCGTATAAGCAATCCTCTCTAGGTTGCTCTATGTGACATCAGCGACCAAAAGGTTCTGTTCCAGCGTCGTGTAGACGCGCTCGACGTCGTCGTTTTCCTCTAGTGCGTCTATCAAACTTTCCAGATGTTCCATTTCCTCGCCTGGTTCTTGCGGTTCGAGCGGTGCCCAATTGACCTCGCTTGTGAGCACCTCGCAAAGCTGGGACGTCGACCCGAAACTGGCAATCGCTTTCATGACCTTGCCGTGGTCTTCCGGAGGACAGACCAACTGCACAACGTGTCACGGGCGACGGCTCAAACGAACACACGAACGCCTGCTCACCTCCACCCCGCGTTGCCCAGCCTCGTCGTCCCATTCCGCAAAGTCGATCGAGCATACGTTCATGACGTGCTCCAGGAGCGCCTCCATGTCGTCGCCGATGCGCACTCTGACGTAGCCCCGTTTCTGGAACATGAACTTGACAGGAGCCGAACGCGCCCTTGGAAAAAAAAAAAAAAAGAAAAAGAAAAAAGAAACGCGTTTGGTAAACCAATCCACAGCGCGCAGAGTACCATGGCGCACCCATACAAGCCCAGGAGATCCTTGACCTGCTTCACCGTGCGATTGACGTTGTCCGACCGACACTCTCTGTGCGCCTACATTGTCAGTTCGTGTTGGCGTCTTCTCCCGCGAGCACGCTCACATGATGAGGCCGATCGTCCCATCATACATGGCTTCGAACAGCATGGATTGTCCGTGGGACCTGGTGCGCTCGGCCTGTGAGGGGGCGTCATAAGCGTCGTGATCGTCGCGTCCAGACCCGGGGTCCGCGACGTACCCTCACGAGCGCGTTCTCGATGTTCTCTTTGGGAACGCCAGCCTCTCTTGCGCGCCGAACGGCGGCCGCCAAGAGGCTGTTCTCTTCTGGGTTCGCAGACCCGCCGGCTACGTTGGGAAAAGATGCGTTCACGACTCGATCGAAACAAGCTTTCTAGAGAGCGAACCGAACCTTTTGCGGCGGACACGACGTCCTGCGCGGGGCGAACGAGAGAATTGAGCACCTGCTATATCGGAACACACAACGGTGGAGCTCACGCGAGCAGCCTTGCTGTAGACTTTGGACTTTTTAGCGTCTTCGACGCCTTTGCGGTGCTTGATTTTCGACCACTTAGGAAATGCGGTCAGCGTGGAAGGACTCGGGGTACGACGACTGTACTTTGCTATGCCCAGCTCGACGCGTCGAGGTCACTGAGAACGACCGCAAGA
>JBBPMC010000003.1:0-113219 GCA_038090115.1 Strobilomyces echinocephalus | reverse complement strand
TGTTGTAGGGTGAGTTCTCGGAGGCTCGAGAAGATCTTGCTGCACTGGAGAAGGATTACGAGGAAGTTGGCACGGACTCGGCAGACTTTGAGGAAGGTGCCGAATATTAAAGTAAACCATTTCCTGCTCTTCCCCTCTGAATTGGCGATTTTGTTAAAACCTTCATTTTCGATATATCAGTTATTGGTTCGATGGGGACTTATTATCCACGGATATATTTCTACGATTCTACCAATGGACTCATCCTAAGATAAGGTGGTAGCTAATTCTACGCATAAGCCATCGTCAACGAGCGCGATTGAAACACTGTGCCGACGTCAGCACGCGAGCGACACGTTGAAATGTGCCTACCTCGACAAGTCCGGCACCAGGTGGAAGTAACCCTGAGGCGCGCTCTCAGCGGCCTTTATCATCTGCTCTCTCGGGTGGGTAGTCAGTAACCCGATTACTCTAGACCCGGCAGCCAGGCCGCTTACAACACCCGCAGGTGCATCCTCTATAACGACGCCTCATCATGAACTTATACGCCTGTTTCCAAGTTCAGAAAGTGAATTTACTTACAATCGGTGGCACTGACGCCGCACTTGGCGGCTCCTTGCAGGTATGGTTCCGGGCTTAGGAAGGGTTATTATGCATGTCGACACAAAAGAAAATGGGTTATTACTGTGGTTTGCCTTTGTGAACATCATCTGCGGTCACAAAATCACCAGGAGGATCTATGTTTGCACCCCTTAAGGCAGCAGTAGCATAGCCTCTAGTTGCAGATGTGCAGATGGTCCACTGCTGGTTTGGTTTGTTCCTGGCGGACGACAGCTGCCGTATACTTAGAGTAAGTGATTTATGGAAAGAATCAGGTGATGACAGACATTGTCAAGGATTGGGCGCACACCCGGAAGCATCTTGATGCCGTCTTCTGCAGACTCGACAATGGCTCGCTCGAACCGCGCAGCTTCATCCTAATAGACGGAAACGATCAGAGAAGCGTGAACACTGTTAAATCGGAGCCAACAGACCTTAAGAGACTCTGGATCAGTGATTCCGCACCATTTGGCGAGATTATCTGCGGTCCTGACGCCATGCGAGCCTGAGAACGACTGGTTCGAATGGTAGGACAGTCGGACTGATAGGTGGGATAGTTACTTTGGAGGATCTTCTTTACGTCGAGCCCGGGGTATGTCTTTGCAAAGGTTTCCCAAGCGCCGATGACGCCAGTAGTCGAATCGACTAGCGTACCATCCATGTCGAACAGCCTGACCATCTATAAGTCATCTGAGTCGTACGAGTGGGATGAAGCAGCGGACTCACACTGCGGCCACCTGAAACTTGACCTCGGGCATCGTTATGGCTGATAGAATGAGAACCCGCTTCCGGGGCTCGGGGCCCACTGTCCATGAGGCTAAATACGTGTCATGTCAGTGTTTGGATCCAAGGCCGTCGTCAAACAACCGCTCGGAGTTCGTCCCAATATGGATCACGCAGCATATAGCAATGCCACCGCGACGTCGTCAACAGTACACTCAAGAAAGCATCGACCAGCAACTCCAACAGATACACCTCCTCGATGCATCCTCCTCCTCCGAAAACCTCGAACAGCTTGGTCCCATCATTAAACAAATCCATGCAAACCGGCAACAGGAGATCTATCTGCGCAACCTTCAAGCCCTCGTCGAGGCAAAGGACGCAGAGATAGAAGGCATTTGCACAGAGAATTATCAAGAATTCATTTCTTCCATTTCCACTCTCTTCACAATCAAGTCATACACCACCAACTTACGCGAGAAGATCGCAACCTTGGATGAAAACGTTGGGCATCTCGGACAGGGACTCGTCGAAAAGAAGAGGGCTCTGCTGCAATCACAGAAGACAGCATCAAATCTCGACGAAGCGATCGACACGTTTCAGGCTTGCTTGAAGCTCCTCGACGTCATCGATCGCATTGGTGACATGATCAAGGAGGGAAGGTTTTGGAGTGCATTGCGAGTGAGTCAAACGGATTTTACTCTGGCTCGACATACTCAACCGCTTTCCTGTCAAGTCTCTGGAAGACGTTCAGGTCATGCCGTTGACATCGCTCACGCAGACCCCGTTATACCAACATATATTGTCCTCCTTGCCTTCGCTTCGAATTCAGGTACAAAATGCTGTCACTGCGTCCATGAAGCAGTGGCTGCTTGAAATCAGAAATGTCACAGCTGCAGTGGGGAGATTAGCCATGGAAAACATGGACACGCGCACCAGGAAGTGGAGAGCCCGACGCGAAAAGGATCCGATGTTGAGGTCAAGCCGTGTCGGTAGTGCGGTTGAGATGGTCACAAATGAAAGAGCTGACAGTAAGTTCCTGCTGTAGTGGACTAACCGTGATCCTGACATATCGTGATGCATAGACAATGTCCTTGATAAGGACAAGATTAAAGTTGATTTCCAGCCACTATACCAATGCGTGCATATCTATATTTCCTTGGACTCCCTCGATGATCTCCGCACATCATACCAAGCTGATCGCAAGGCTTGTGCATTTACTTTAGTGTCTGGTCGTTACTAACCCTTAATTCAGGCCCAGTCCGATCTCATTCTCCCTACCCCATTCTCTTTGTCCTCCCTTCCTACCCTCTTGGAAGAAATATGCGGCTTTTTTATTATAGAATACCACGTACTGGATACAACCTCTGGTTTCCGCTCGGAGAGAGAAGTGGAGGAGCTTTGGGATGCAGTTGTGGCTCGATTATCTTCAGCTATCGGTTCAGCTTTGGTGGAGCAAAGAGATCCAGACATGTTTCTGAAGGTCAAGGAATGTCTAACAGCCTTTGTTATGACACTCGAGGTGATTGTCAAACGTCGTCGCGCCGGCCATGATTCCAATGACCTAGTTGCACAGTCCTATTCATATTCGACACATTCCCTCCAATCCTTAACACTTGCCCTGTTCGAGAAATACACGGGACTGCTGGAAAGTGAGTTCAGTCGGAAGTTGGATTCGGTGCGTTCCTTGCGTATTCTGGTCTATTCCTTCTTAAGTCGGCTTAGGTTGTGCTCGAAGACGATTACTTACCGATGTACATTACCACGTCGTCCGAGAAAGAGTCTGTAATCAATAGCGTATGGCTGAGCGCTTCGGAAAGGGAGACTCTTACCAAGTAATGTCGCGCTTTCTTGTATAGGCAAAAATATGCTTACCGTCTCGCAGGAGTCCCATACCGTGCACTCTACCTTGGTCTCAAAGCTTTTATCTCTGTTGTCAAGATGTGTGCTTGCTTGCTTCATTCGTGGCAGAAACACCTATCGCATTCGCAGATTCGGGCCTTCATTCAACAATTCTATCAGTTTGTAGAAGGTGTATCACAACACCACAGCAATATCGACGATCTTCTGAGTCGGGTAAGGGTGGCCTTGGTTTGTCCCTCCTTCGTTGACCAGTGTTCCGTCCTAGTCACTTGATAAGCTTCTGTCGAATCATATAAGCGACAGCATAAACAAACGCCTTCAAAGTACCCCGGCGCTCTCGCAGATTGCACAAATTGTGACCAACTTGGAGTATTTCGAGGTGGCTTGCACTGAACTAGGACGATCACTCACCAATCTCAGGTCTACGCAACGAGGGGGGACCATCCGTCTCGCTTCATCACCCTTTTCAGAGCCATTCCAACGATCCCAGATTCGGATTACAGCCCTTATCACATCGAAGCTAGACGACTTCTTTGATCCTTCTGAGTACGACTGGTCAGCGCAAAGCCGCAAAGAGATTCGGAGCCCATATCTCGACGAGCTCGTGAACTGGCTCACCACCATCGTTGACTCCCTTGCTCTCAAGGATACTTACAGGGAAGAGGCATACAAAGGGGCCGTAGGGTACATTGCTGAATGTTTTATGGTACACACACTCTTGATCTTCGTCCCTTCATTGATGTCAACGCCATACAGAACTTCATGATCGGTCCGAAAGTTCCAGTGATGAACGAAAACGCACTCGCCAATGTAGTAACCGACATGACGTTCCTTGAAGGAGAGATTGCGAGGATAGGACGAGAGCAACTCAATTCGTCGTTTGTCGAGCTGCAGTCCGTGCGTACTATCACCTTACGATGATTTTCTGTTCTGAAGGTCATTGTAGATGGCCAAGATTATCCTCACCGATGCAGTGCAGGATTATCTGAACGCAAGCATTCGGCAAGCGTCTTACAGTGAAGTCAAGCCAAAAAGGCTGCAAGCACTGTTAGAGAAACTTGCTAGGTATGGCACCACCCGGCGCGATAACTCATCGAGGGAGAAAGGTGAAAGACGCAAGAGGGAAGCAGAGACACTGCATAGGATGAGCCTAACATACACGTCCTAAGTCCCCAGTTCGACGTTGAATATTAAACGACCACTTTCTTCTATGCTAGCACGGTGGTAGCAGGTATGAACATACTTGTCAGGCGATGCCAGCGTGCAACAAGTAGAAACGCGCTGGCGACGTTTATGTATACACAGTATGAACGTGTATTCAACCATTTATAGTAAAACGGGCGGAGTATCATTCAACGTCGTAAGGGAAGATGAACCAGTCAAGTGAACACACGAAATCGACTCAGATGGGATCTACTCTGATTCAAGACCTCCGTTTGTTGATGTTAGTGGCCAACCACTCGAGACCCTCGTACAGCCCATCACCAGACGTGGCGCAGGCGGCCTTGATCAAAGTTCCGCGTCAACAACCCTGTCACATTGGGTCAAATCTGCCACCCACCTGAATATACCATGTTCGCTGTCTAAGGGCTTGAAGGCCAAGCTTGTCTGTGATTTCGGCGGCATTCATAGCATTAGGAAGATCTTGCTTGTTGGCGAAGACAAGAAGGAGGGCATCCCGAAGTTCATCCTCGTTTAGCATCCGTTGAAGCTCTTCGCGGGCCTCCGAGACACGTTCCCGATCGTTGGAGTCAACCACAAAGATGATTCCTTGCGTGTTTTGGAAATCTAAAAACCTAGATTGAATGGAAGGCAAACAATATGAAACATCGAGAGCATACAGTGCCTCCAGAGAGGTCGGATCTTGTCCTGTCCTCCGACATCCCACACGGTGAACGAAATGTTCTTGTACTCGACCGTCTCGACGTTGAAGCCTATAAATCGTAAGAAAACGGTGCTTAATAGAGTCAGTCATGTGCCTACCAATCGTAGGAATTGTGGTCACAATCTCGCCGAGCTTAAGTTTGTAAAGGATGGTAGTTTTACCGGCGGCGTCAAGACCAACCTAAGTAGATGGGTTAGTAGGTTGGTCTGGGGCAGAGGGTAAGGTGTCCGATACCATCAAAATACCTGGAGAAAATAGAAACGTCAGTTTCGGTGAATGAGAACTCGCTGATAGCATACTTACGCATTTCCTTGTTCCTGAACAAGGTGGAAAGCAGACGCGAGACCGAGAGACCCATTGTATGTAGCAGCGACGAACAACAAAGACGAGTGGTTTGTTGAGTGCAAGCTGGAGGTTAAAGAACAAGTTTGCTGTTTGGCAGGTGTGAGAATGGCCTTTCGAACTCCGCCAGTGGCTACGCTGACAAGCCAGGCTGCTTGGTTCCACGTACTTGTATCGTATCCTAGTACGTGTCCTATACATACTGCGGAGATTTGATGTGCCCTACGGCCCACTCACATCCGTCGTGAAAGCGTTATCATTCCGTAGAACGTGGTCGGTTTAGCGAATACTTACCGCAGCTGGTCCCCTCAGTAGATCTGACTAGCGGTGTCAGGTCAGTCGAGGTACTAGTAGTAGTGTAAACGCTGAGCCGTCTTTTCCCCACCATCTCCTGCTTCCGTAGATGTGCATGGAATATAGCTATCTCGACAATGTTTCTACATCAAGTCTTGCCCTTGCCATCGCCTGAACATCGGGGTTGTCGACAATGCGAATATTTTGGGTCACAAAAGCGAAGTTCTAAGTACTCACATACTATCATAATGCATGTTTTCTGGTACAATCACTATGCATTGTGCAAAAATCCACTCATTTGGGGTGACCACCGAAAATCCAATGCATTATGAGCTAGTCTAGTAATTGTAATGATGTTCCCTGGCGACACGCGACCTACGCCAATCAACAGCGTTTGATGAGAACACTATGTTGTTGTGATATTCTGGCTCAGCGCTGAACGTTTATCAAGTTTTGAGTTGGCACGTGGAGGGAATCTATTATGGATGTGACAGAAGCACGATGCTAGTGAGATGTCAGTGATGGGATGAGTGGTAATGCAAGCCGACAAGAAAAGGAAAGGCTAATACACCAAAAGCTAATGTAAGAACGATGACAGCAGAGAATACACGTTCTAAGTAACACAATTAAGTCGCGACAGTCGCATCCGTACGGTAAGTGAGACAGCATTGGCATAAGATGCACTCTACTTTTGGCGTTTCCCAAGTTTAGGTTTGCCCTTCTAGATGGGCGTCCAACCTTCGGCGCCACCCCACGTAGTACGGACATGAAGTGCTTGGTTGATATCCGCAGAGCTCGAACAGCACAAGTTGTTCATGGAATCCGGCATTAAACCAGACTTGCTCTCGCGCTGCAAGAGACTCTAATAAACAGGCGCTAAAAGAACATGCAAAAACTGACCTTGTCGAACTATCGACATCGCTTGTGTAGCATCGATCCGGCGTGTACACATCACTATAGTGCGTCAAACAAGGGGCCCCGACTAGTACGGATTGAAATAGCATACGATATGCGGCGACCACAGTTGCACTCCGAGTGAGACCCTGGTGGCAATGCACGAGGACTACTCCCCCACCTGCAATGGCTTGTTCTATGAACTGACATGCAGTAGGCAGCCAAATCAAAAGATCGGCAAAGTCGACGTCCTCCACAGGAATCCGCAGATGTACGATACCAGATTCGGGAATCTCCCCAGGGATTGCATCGTTGCAAACGGACACAATATGAGTAATCCGGCGTTCAGTTAACGACCGTGGGGATATGGCTGCTTGGAGGCTGGAGACGCAAGTTAGATCAGGAAACAATACGTCATGAAACCAAGAGGCGTCATACTTTCCGAGATACAGTCTTCCTGGGATGATTGTATCGACGTTCTTCCAGCCCATGGTACCTGGCTGAAGAGTCTGGAATTCCTGTTAGAATGTCCGAAGTGACAGCTCGCTACATTCTTGGGTTATGTAGTTCGGAAAAGCGCCTGCGTTTAGCAGGGGCAGGCGACTCGGAGGATGCAAGTAACCGTACGCGCCATTACTTGCGAGTAGAGGCTCGTCAACGTTGTTCGATGGCAGTGTGAAGAAATTGCATCGTCACAGCCAGGAGCACCCGCTGGGGAAGAGTGTCGAAATGCGGTGTCCCAGGCGGAGCACTCAGAAAGGAAATCGTTGAATGGCGCGCGCTCACCGCCACCGACGCGGTGGGCATGACGCAAGGACGGTCACTATGACTTTCAGAAACGAAATGTCAGGTTGTAGTTAGACATGTACCGTTGCGTCCCGTATCCGGAGAGTTGCTCACCTAATCCTGTGCTCTTCGTTTTGCGACCACACTTTGAGGTGTAATTAGCGCGTTCCATTTCCCAAATGAATATCACAAATGCCATATTTGGGCAGCTCCGTGGACATAACAGGACATGTCCCCATTTTTACGAGGGACTCCGGATGACCAGGTAGCCGTCGTCCGAGCTAAACCACATGATCTGTTGCAGAACATATACCTTGATTTCCATCCCCTGAGCGGCCTGGATAGATGCAGTGCGGTGACATCGATAATTTCCAAGTAAAACGCGTACCTTGTGCGTCTCCACCCGCATTGCCGCCAGCCCGAGTTCGCCGTGGGATGCGCCCGTACTGCAATTAGTACTGACTGGCGGTAGTACAAGCAGAGCAGCGACTGTCGCACTTCTAGTTCATTGAACCAACCCGCTTCTTCGCGCGTCCTCAAAAAAAAAAAAGGCTGACCGGCGGCGTTCATGCCACCCGCCGGTGGTTCCGGGCGGAGTCCCTTCGCTAAAAGAACGACCCCCAAACACGCATTTACCACATTGCTGAGTAGTGTTGTTATTGTCAATCTGACCCCCGTGAGGCTGTATGGGAATATAACGAGGCTGTCGGCAGACTATGCACGAGCGTCTTGACCATGGAACGTGCCCAACGTGAGCCGCATGCGCGCGACTACAAAGATGTGCTCGTCGCGACGTCGGAGATCATGTGTATCCGCCAGACGGAAAAGGTATGTTCTACGATCCGCGTTAGGTCCTGGGTCCATAAATAAGTACTATGGACTCATCAATAAAATCGATCCCATATCCAAGTCTCCATTACCACAGGGCTGACGATATTTCGCCGTTGCGTCGGGCAAGTCAAGGCTGGAAATGCTCCAAGTTGAGTGGAAGACGTCTGTAAGTCGATCTTCTGCGATCTTTGAACCGCTCCTTGAATTTGCAAAGCTTTATCACTCAGATGGCAGGCCCCGCAGTCATCCAAAGGCTTCGACACTGCACGGCTGGTTCGTCAAGTGGCGTGCTACGTTCAGCGGCAATGAACACCTTCGCAAGGAGGGCATACGCGAAATGCGTGAAGCCAAAGCCGTACGAGAGCGGAAGAAGAAAAAGGCTGGTCGGCGGGCCAAGACAGGAGTATTAACGTCTTTCTTCTGCCTTGGGCCAATCTCACTTGCCAAGGCACGCCGACCACAGACGCCAGAAGGGCTGCCTCGTGCTAATCACTCTTCTAACAAACAACCGAGTCGCCAAAGTACTCGCCAAAGTATTCGGCGACTGACATCCCCAACCCATTCTCCAAGATCCAACCCTGCTAATAGCCGGCGGTCCTGCCATGCAGCAGGTGGCGGCATTCCACGTAGCTCACGGAAAGCTTCCTACAGCAGTCAGGGGAACATTGTTTGAGCTGTAGAAAGGAATGAATTGTCCACACATCTACTGGCATTATTGGCGGGACACGTATTAAGCCACAGATAATTTGCGCACTGTACTTTGAACCACGGAACGCATTGAATCGTGACCGCCCCGTGATGCGTGATTTGCGACGTGGTATCGGTAGGATGGCTTGAATATTGAATCCCGCGTGCAGTCGTACATAGCAACGTCCTAGTGAATTATAAAGTGCTTGCTGAGACGGTGCAAGAAAAAAGGTTCTTTACGTACATTCATTTATCTCCCGCACGTCTTTTCCTTCTCTTCTTGTGCGTTTTGCTGGTATTACCAGGTTTATCAGCGAGTTCTGGTGGACCGTCGAGATTTAACAATGGGATGCCAAGCGGCCTAGGTACAGACATACAATTGGCGTGCACCCGAGTAGATTAGGTTTTCCGGGGACCGGATCTTGTAAGGCCCAGAGATGACCAGGCCCCCAGCCCATTGTGAGAGCATCCGGGATGTCAAACCCACTTACCCACCCGTCTGACACCCCTCTCCGAGGATCAGGACCGGACCACGGCGAAGCGGGCCGTGTACAGTATGAGCAGCGGTGGGGAAGGGGAAGGGATTTGGGTGACGGTTTCGAGCCCGCGAGAGCTCTCGTCAGGGGGCTACCGCTACCCCGACCGTCGCCCTTCCGGGGGTCGTTCAGGACAGTGCCAGTCTCATTACCTACCAGAGGAGTTGGCCAAACGAGCAGCAGAGGGGCTAGGCCATGCTGCGGGCACGACCCCAGGCGCAACTGGTTGCAAGACGGGAGAGAGACGAGTGGAGGGTGGGAGACTTCTAGCCCGGCGTGCACCTGATAAGCGATCACCTACAGGCACTTGACTAGAGGGATACCCTTTCGGGTTATCCATGTGACTTCCAGGGCGATACTTACCACCCTGGAGACTATCCAGCAAGGGATTTGATGAACGACACGGAATGGGACAAACGCGTGATAAGTACAAATTTCCAATCACACCGGATGTCTCAAGGACACTGAAGTCACTGTTCGCTGTACTTCAGTCGCATGGGACTGCTGGTCGCCCGGATGGGAGAGAGAACTCGGAAGGACCTGAATACTAGTACCTGCAGCTGAGGGAGAGCATATACATAGGTCTCACTGTGCTTCAGTTCCCAGGAGACCGGACTCCATAGAGAAACTGAATGTTACAGTAAAGACATTTTCAGTTCAGTAGAAGGACCTAGATTGACCAGTGACTTGGCATTTCTTTTTGTACAGTTGTCTTCAGGGTCCGAAAGGATGGACCTTCGTCTTCCGCTTAAGTAATCGGCCTCCCTTTTTGCTCCTCATCGATCGTCGTTTCGCGATTGTGATTCCACGACGCGGTCGTTTTTTGGCTACATTTCCCCCTAAGTTTACGTTTGACTTTGAGCCAGTGGTGGTACTGAAGGGATAGCTGCACCCACACCTAACCTATACGGATTCTCCGTAAGCCCACATTACGGAAAACGTCGTGGCCTGAGCAATTCCCTCAAGTATTTCGGACCCATTCACACCACTGGACCATGCGCCACAACAGCAAGTAAAAGCGTATTTTCCCACGGTCTCTCGAATGCCATGAACGAGCGATTTCAAAAAGGGAGGTTTAAATTTGAGCGACTCCGGGTAGATGATATAACACCCGGCAAACAAATCCTCCCAGTCGCGAATCTCCCCTACGACTTTGATCAAGACCAGGATGGCAGGCATGCAACACTTGTTCTTGGCTAGTACTTTATTTTCCCCGTGGCAACCCGCTCGCATTTACTTCGATTGCCTCATGTCATCAGAGCACGAAACCCATATGAAGTGTCTGAACACGCCAACGTTTACATCCTCATCCATCAATTTCCTTCCGCGTGAAGAGTGGAGGACAGCATTTCTGACACATTTCTCAAACCTGTCAGAGAAAGGTACGCGTATCTGCGTCGACGTAATGCTCCTAATGTTTCATTGACATGGCGTAGAACCTGACCCAGGCGACAATCTATGTCGACCATGATCATCCTGGTTCGAGACGGAGGACGATTCCAGAGAGAAAAAGAGATAGAGATGGATGGTGGTAATACTTTTCTGGCTTCCCGGAGTCAGCATGGAGTCCAAGGAAGTAATCTGCGCGGAAGAAATTTAGAAACTCGATGCGTCTTACCGCACACGAACATTTATTGACTTCCCCAACGTCCACTCGAGGAACGAAGCTTCTCAGCATCATCCGCAGTTGATCGTTCAATATTATCCGACGACGTTAGAATTGCACTCTCACCACCTGAGGTTACGTTAAGTCATCTGCGGGAAATCGATTATGTATGGGCATCTGTTTTTTTTTCTCTCCTGCTCGTCACTGATTTCTCGACGCAGCGCATGTCCATCCATTTGCAGAATCCAAGCGGCCCACTGACAACCATCTCGGTCGGTCATGGACAGTGGATTTTTGCGCTTCTCGCCAAGGTAGAGGATCGATTGTCTGCTGACGAGATGAATTTACCGCGTAATCTCGCACGTGCCTGTGTCGGGCTCCTTGGAGGCACACCAAGGATGACGCGGCGCCAGCATTGATTAGAGCTGCACTTGTGGAGGACACAACGAACACAACAGATGCGTCGCGGTGGATGATCTTTGCTGCGATCGCAGGGTATTGGGGACCTTTGGGCTGAAGTCGAGACCACGTTAGCCAGAGTTTGATTACTTGCATAGGCCTGTGGCCGGTTGACAGGTCCGACTCACTCATGAGTGCCACTAACTCGGTTGGTTGCTGGATCTGTCGCTTGATGTAAACAGACGTGATTTGTATAGCCCAGACGCGGAGGAAGCACGGTGGCGCACATATGCCAGTAAGTCGGGCCCATCTGTCAGTCAGGTCAAACTGAGCTTACAGCAGTTCCCAAATAGTTTGAGATTGCACCGAATTGTCCCTGTAGGTCTCGTGGGAAGCACGGCCCATGCCAAAATCCTTGACCCACGCTTGTCCTCTTCTTTCCACAACCACATCGTCGCCCAGTCGTCCCAGTTGATATGCGTGTCTTCGCCACTGTCCTCTTGGCAGTCTGCTCCACCCTTGCTTATCAGATCATTTCCCCCGGCGACAGCCAAGGTTGGAATACCACCGGTCCGAACGTTTTGATATGGGATCGCGTCAACACCGACCCCATGAACTTCACGATATTCCTGACGAACGTGGTGAGTCCTAGTGTTTTCATGTTCTTCCAGCGCGTGAATGTGTCCGGAAAACAGAACAACGGCAACAGTCCTCAGCTTCTGGACGCTCTCATCGACGGAACACTTGGTAAAACTGTGTGCAGCGCTCCGAGTGGGGGCTGGCCTTCGGGCCCTGGTTTCCGTGTCAACATCGCTGTAGACTCCGGGCACCCCAGCAGTTTACTCGCTCAGTCTAATGAGTTCAATATCACTGCAGCGTCTTCCAACGCGTCTACAATTTCGGGATCTTCTCAGTGAGCATGCGGGCTGTATCTCGGCATTCTCTACCTAACGTCGATTCTGCAGAACGGCTACCACAACCTCGTCCGCTTCCGGCGTTTCTAGTTCAAGCACTAGTACTACACCTGCTGGAACTAGTGCTGCTTCTCTTAGCGCATTCTCCCGGGCCGGCGTTCTTACTATCGTTGCTGCTTTGACGGCCCTTGCTACTCTCTTCTGATCTTATTGATCTATTTTGAACGTTTGACTTTTCTTGGACAGAATTTTTTCCATTCAGCGGCCAATCTCGGACGTCTGTTGCATGTAGGGCTCGAACCTTCCTGTCGTTTTATTTTGCAGTACACGTCTCGAGGCGTTTTTTAAATTATGCAGCTTATGTTAGCGTAGCGCTGTCAAGATTTGCTGTGCGACACCTGTTGACATGCATCCTTCGTTTGAACACCTGTTACCCCCGAGCTGGGCGCCACAAGTCAACGTGTGGCTTGCTGAGGATACACCCTCTTTCGACTACGCAGGATGTGTAGTTGGAGAGGTTGAACGGAGAGCATTCCTCTTCGGAAAGGGGACACAGATCGCCGTGCTTGCTGGTGTGCCGTTCTTCACTGAGGTCTTCCGGCAACTCGAGTGTCAGTACGTAAAAGTCATTCCGTGCCGCTCACAATATTCATCATCAGATCACCCAGGGTAGAATGGCATATGCGAGAAGGCGAGTCGTTCGAACCTGTCAAGCATGTCGCAACTGTGAGAGGAAAAGCTCGACATCTCCTCCTTGGCGAGAGGGTTGCACTTAACCTCCTCGCGAGATGCAGCGGAATCGCAACCAAGTGAGCATTGGCAATCTAGGGCCTGCTTGGATCGAGGACATTCCTGATCCTTCTGATCGGTAGGTCGAAGCGAATCAAGGACCTGGCGAGGAGTTACGGGTACAAGGGAATCATCGCTGGCACGCGAAAGACGACACCGGGTAATTTAGTTGACACTCGAAACCTGTCCGCGCTCACACCGCCTTCCAAGGTTTCCGATTAGTAGAGAAGTATGGCATGATCGTCGGAGGAGTCGACCCCCACCGTCATGACTTGTCAAGTATGATCATGCTCAAGGATAATCATATCTGGTCAGCTGGCGAGTCTCTTCCCGTTGTAGTTTCGTCAAGCTCCCTCTAAGATATACTCCAGGCTCCATCACAGGTGCGATCCAACAAGCGCGCTCTGTCGGAGGATTCAGTTTACTTCTTGACGTGGAGGTCGGCTCAGAAGCAGAGGCCGACGAAGCGATTGCCGCCGGTGCGGACATAATTATGCTCGACAACATGGAAGGAGACGAGCTCGTGAGCGTTGCTCGTAAGCTAAAAGAGAAATGGGCCGGTAAACGCAAGTTCTTACTCGAATCGAGCGGAAACATCACAGAAAACAACCTGCAGCGGCGCGCTATTGATGGTACGGGCTTCGGGGCATTTCATGTCCTGGAAAGTCTGCTCACGCTGAGTTTCAGAGATCGATGTCCTGAGTACCAGCGCTGCCCATCAATCCGTGTCGCACATAGATTTCAGTTTGAAGATACAGGCACCAAAGTGATGGGTATAGATAGCCGATACATCAACACTCCAAATCAAACAACCCCAATGCATTTAATCCAAGGACATTAGCACGTGCAGAGTCCCCCCACGTCTGCACGCTCCGAATGGCCTTCAGGTTATCTTCAACACTTTGCCATTTCTGGCTGGCTTCGAGGGGCGGGAAAAATGGATGGTCAGTGCCGAACAGCATCCTAGTGCTTCCAACCTTCGGATCATCCTCTCCACCTGCACTGTTGTATACTTCAGCTCGTCCAATTACGTCACTCACGAAGGCTAACTCTTCTGCACCATATGCGACTGCGTCAAAATAGAGTTTACCGAGATAGTATCTTGCATCGTGCTTCAAACGCTTTGCAACCACGGGGTCGTGTGCAATGCACGATGCAAGCCGAGAAGATAATTGAGGGAGAGCACCACCTGAATGGGCTAAGAGAAGCCTAAGATTCGGGTACCGATCCAAGACGCCAGCCAAGATGAGTCGAGTTATGGCCTGGGATACTTCGTAAGGGGGGTTTGCAGGAAAAGAGAGACGGCTTACGATCGTGGTCTCGAACGGAAAGCCCAAAGCCAACGGAAGAACGTGACCGTTCGGCTTACTTCCGAAGGACTTGGGGTCGACACCATAGTGTGGGTGAATGAAAACGACGAGATTCGTCTGGTGCAGAGCTTCCCACACAGGCTCCAGGATCTCATCGTCCAGGCCTTTGCCCACACCCCTCGTGCCCATGATAATACCCGATATGTGAGGCAATGTGTTGATCTGCTTGATGACATCAAGCACAGATGACACGGAAATGCCGGGGACAAGGGGGAGCAGTCCGAAACCGTAAAATGACTTGAGGCTGGGAAAGCCCTCTGCATCAGGTGATGTGGAGCAGTACTTCTCCAGGTCGCTGTTCAACTCTTGCGCAAGAGCATGTGCGCGATCGGGGGGCAAGAAGTCGAGCCATGGGTTGGCTGAGCTGTCCATGAAAGGATGTTAGGAGCGCGAACGCCACGCACAGGGGTCGAGAACCTAACGAAGGAGATATCGATATCGTGCTGTTTCATGAACAGCAGTTTTTGATCCCGTTCCCAGTACTATTTGAGAGTTCCACGTATCAATACGGCACGCAATCGGATCCGGGACAGCTCACCTGCGGCCCCACAGGGCGGCCGACTCCAGGCTCTCCGTCTAGGATCAACAGTCGCTCTTCCAGTTGGTTGTCTGCGCCTGTCCGACGGTATATGCGAGGAGCCGAAGAGCGTGCACGCAACTCGTCAGCATACCGCGGAAGGTAAACATGGGTGTGGATGTCGATGATTGGTGCTTTGCCTGAAAGAGCCCGTCTGGACAGTTCTGCCGTGGTTCGCATTCCCAAGCTCATCGATAAGCTACTAGTGGCGTGATGGTCAGCTGCAGATGGAGAAGTCACTCGACGTGGTGAGATGTTTAATTTGGCCCCTTCAGTTCAACTTACGAACCCGAAAAAAAAAGGAGGAAAAAGAAATAATTCAGGACCGTGATGCACGCCTTGCGATCTCGATCGTTGCCTTTTCGTTGCCTTCCAGCCCCAGTAGCTGCTTCAATTTGAACTTGTTCCATCCCACTCAGTTATTCAGAGGCATGTCGGACGGGACGTCGCCTGTCATTGAACTGCACTCTCCGCAGACCAGGCTGCGAGCTGGCCTCGATGAGGTACGTTCCACTCCTTTGATTCTTCCGTGGGTTAACTTCGTCGCACGATAGTTGTCCCAGATAGCTGCAAGGCTCGCACGTGTCGGCGAGGAGTTCGGCGATGTGGTGACGGAGTCCACCAATGAAGCTGCGATGTGGAAAGCTCGCGTTGCACAGCTCGAGGCACGACCAAACGCAGAAGACCGCCAAATCGCGCGAAGCCACAAGCAGAGCAACGCCGAACAGAAACTCAAACTAGTCCGGCGGGCCGTGCGGGCACTCCTGGAGGAACTGGGGGTGAAGTAGCATGCCAGAATCGCGCTGGATGACTGCTTTCTAATGGAACATTGCACAGCCCGATGACGGGACCTCGTCAAGCGTTCACTCGCCACGGCCGGGATTCGTCCCCGCCCGCGAAGGGCATATTTTGACTCCAGTCCGAACCAGCCGACTGCTGGATGGTCCCAACCTTGATGGTTGGCGCATGTCAACGATGCGCACGCCCAAGAGTGCAGAAGTCGTATGTCCGATTCCGTGGGGAGTCCTTGGGACAAGCTTAAACCTCGACGAGGATTTGGTGCGTGTTCTTTTGCGCGTCCAGACCGTACTGTTGACGGTGAAATCGGCTTCTTTCAAGCTATGCTCCCTTGAGAGGTACGTCTGACAATATTCGGGGAAGGCATCGCTGACAACACTCAGCCTCGCGCGAATGGATGATCTCTGCTTCCGCATCCAAGTCGTTCGTGATATGGCCTTTATTTACGAGCCAGTCGCCATGGATGGGCCATCAACATCAGTTCTATTTGACTGGGGAACTCCTTCAGACAACGAGGACACGAAAATGTACATTCAAACGAACATGTCGGGAAGTAACATTTTTCACACGTTCACCCTTCCATCCAAGAAGGTGGGTGTTTATGCCTTTGACTTTGCAATGTCTTTGATGTCCTCTCCAGGACAAGACTGGACAAACGCTGTGGTATTACATCGGCGCTCACGTCTGGAAGCTTGTACCTGCAATGCCCATCTGGCAATCAACCAGCGAGAAGGTATGATCCATGCTACAGTATTGCCACTGTGAACAGCATCACAGTGTGACGCTTCATAGGGAAAGAAGATCACTCTCGCCCGACTGAAGAAGCGGTGCCGCGGGAGGCACTCAGAGAGAGACCTCAGTCGGTTGATTGAAGACGGACAACTTCAACCATTCTGTGTTGAAATGTCAAGTAAATCATGCACTGACATGAGCAAAGCGTTTGCTATGCATTCCCTTCAATATGACAACTCAAAGTTCGCCAACAGGTAGTACAGCATTGGCTTGGCATTCTGAGTATTGTAGGTAGCTACAATCAAGCTACAATCAATATTCTTCATCTCGATTGACAAGCCCAACAATTCGTAAGAAAGTATGCCCCCAGGAGTTTGCTGATCGTGGTTGCTCGTGCCTCCTTCGGTCCCGACTCAGAGCCTCTTCTGAGAAGGATGACGATGGCGCTGCCACGATATCCTCTCTCTGATAATGACCTTACTTCTTTGCTACCATTGGAAGGCGACAACCCCGCGCTCTCGATAAGCTCCCACAGACCCGGAGACGCGATGGCAAGAAACATGCCCGTGCGCGCTCTGTCTTCTCTTGCATCGACAATCTTGCGTGACACGTGCCCGGGCCCGTGTGATGTGTCGCTGCCGCAGTGCAGCCCCTTCTCCCCCACTCGACTCGACTCGGATCACCTACACGGCTGCTGTCGCCTCCTCGACGCGGCAACGGTGTGCCTTGTGATACGCCGCTGGCAGCTGCACCATCGGCAAGTACGTACGGTGGCCACACACCGCCGTGCTTGCTCGAAGTCCCACCACTGCTCTCCCACCACCTCTTGGTCTACACCGTGACGACGAGGCGACACGCACGAAGTAACGATGCAGACGACGGTAACGACCACGCCACATCGACAATACTCACCGGCCTGGCTCTTCCCACTCAGACTCCAGAATCACTCTGACACGACTCGGACTTCCACGCGACGCGACGACGAAGGCATGATGAGGAATAGCCTCATGGATCAAGTAGTGCGAAAAGCTGCTTTGTACCATAATATGCTACTGTCTTCACAAATGATCAAGCAAGGTTGCGCCGCAGCGGTCGTCCAAGAAATAAGTGGAGGCCCAGTTTCGGAGTAAGAAAAAAATGTCCCTGGCAGGAATTGAACCTGCGGCGCCACGGTATTTGTGAGGTCCACAACGTGGCGATTTAACCACTAATCGACAGGGACTTGTTATCGAAACGAACGCGCAAATGTTATGGATACGCTCTGTGCTGATGATGGTAGTCCCCCTAAAGATTATGACATCACATGTTAGTTTCGTTCGACATCCTCGGGAAGATGTTGAAGCAGAGCCGAGTCGAATACCCGTCACGGTAATTATAACTTCGCTTGCTAACCTCCGGCAGGCCAACCCCCAGGTCGTGGACCAACTTGAGAGGGGAGTTCGGGCGTGGAAGAGCCGAATTTGGTCTCTCGAGCGATAAAATAAAGGCGCTACAACATGCGACAGAACGTGCACAATACGAAGTGGGAATTCTGAACTGACAAAAGAGGCTCACTGGAATACCTGATTGCCATGTTGAAGGCAGTGAGTTCCTCCATCCGACAGCAAGGCTTCGTAAAAGTATGAGTATCATTGGGCCCGGGAAAGACACAGGCGCACCGTCGAAAAATAGCATCGTTTCGTGGGGGTCAAGCGGGATAAAAACGTACACGTGATCTTGAAGGCGCCATCAAGACCCCTCCAACTCTTGCGAAGTAACTTTCCTCTCGATGTGATGACAGTCTACCATGCCGAACCCCGTCTGCACTTGTTGCTTCATTGCTGTGAAGTCTGTCTGCACGTGGAGTGTGAAATAATCACACATAACGATACAGCAATGGGACCCACTGTTAGATATCTCTTTCAGAAACCGGCGAGATGGATATCAAGAAGACGACAAAGATAGTTGTGTAACGAGGGCTCCGCCGCAGTCATGGAGAGGCCAGTGACACCTCATGCAAGAAATAATTGCTTCTGAATGGCCTTCAGTCCTTGGGTAAGAGAGGTGGCAGGTCTTGATTCAGAGATCGCTGCTGCGTCCGCACCCAACGACACCCGAGCATTGCTTACAAGAGCTTACCTCTCCTTTAAAGCGCAAAAGACCGTCGACGTTGGTTGCCCAGGGTGTGGTGAGACAGAGTACATATGATATATCAATTGTTGATGCAGTCCAGCTACGGTGATGGCGTGGTGAGTGTTAGACAAAATGCTAAGCAAAATGGATGGAATAAAATAACACAAGAAATCAGGAAACATGTTATGATATCAGTCCACGAGCCCGTAGCAAGATAGCCCACCTAAAGCGGGGTCAGGGGAGCATCAGCAGAAGACAAGCGAACGCACTCTTCTTTTTCTGATTCCAATTCGGCGATCCTTCGTTTCAGTTCCCTGTCAAAACTCATGGAAGATGTGAAGGGGCCACGCAAACGTCAAACGTACGAGTTCTCTTTGCTTAAGGCGTTCCGAGACTCTTTCGTTTGACACAAGTCCTTTGTCATCGATTCCCAAGCCTCGTCGTGGGGGAGATTGGCGTCGTTGTACATAGCATCCAGTTCTTCGTTGAACGCCTGAGCGACAAGTAAACTATATATTTGTTGCTGCAATGCCGCACCCATACCTCATACATGATCTCCTTCTCGGCCGTGGCGTCTGCCAATAAATTCTTCACAAGCTCACATTGACGCTTCGTATTCTGTAGCTCCACGCGTGCACGATCGAGATCCGTAGCCTTCTAGAAGAAAATGTCACCGTAGAGCATTCAAGCAAACCATCGAAGCTCACCTCCTTGATCTCAAGTGCGAACTGCTCAAAGTCACTCCGCAGAGCCTCGTGGTGTGAAATCGCGCAAGCCATACTTTGGTCTGCGTCCGCTAGCGATTCCTCAAAGCGAGTCAAAGCTGCCGGATTGACCACCTCTGGCGCCTTGGACATGCTGCTCTCTCCTACGAAAACGCGCGGACGACTGAGTGGGGTGGTTGGACCCTCAGCTTGTCGCCTGTTAATGAGTTGACGCATTTCTTCCATTCGTTGTTGCGCCTCTTTGGTCTTTCAGGGGGAATCAGGGAAAGTTAGTGAACAGCCAAATCCAGCAGATCGACACCTACCGTCGGCTGAAAATTAGATCTTTGGGAGCTGCGCACAAACGATTTATCTGGGGATGAAGACCTCCACGAATCAACAGGACTATTGCTCGAATTTGAGCGTAGTTCTGTGACATCAGATTTCATCCTTTTCACTGCGCGGTGCGACGATTCAACCTGGGTGTGTGTTAACTACACTAACGGAGATGCATACAACGACCGGCCAAACCTCGTCTTGGGTTAAAGCTATCAGCCGTAACATATTGTCTGTATGCTCATCGGAGAGGCGCGAAAACGAGGAACGCGGCGGTTTGGATGTTTGGGGCGAGACTTTCCGGGGAGAGATGACTCTTCCAGTTGTCTTTGAAAGCGGTGATGTTCTGTACTTCCGTGTTGGCGTGTAAGAACTATGACCAGAACGCGTGGACGACTTCTTCTTGATCGAGAGGGGTTCGATGTTACTGAACGCTGCTGGAGCGCCATTGGTTGTATTGGGGGTACTCTCGATCTGATAGGGTCCAAATGCTGTCCGTTTGCTGCGAGGAAGAGGCGATGGGGGGTCATCATCGAGTGTGGATCGTTCAAAGTCTTGGAACGAGAGAGATACATCTTCCATCCCTACGTGCTCGGGAGGAAACTCGAGTTGCGCCGAAGGTACTGGACTAGGTGGAGGACGGGGAGAAGGACTGCGAGGTCCAAACCTACGAGGTTCCACATGGAGTGGTACATCAAGCTGAGATAGCGCAGGAGGACCCCTTGTAGGGGAACTTGAAGGCTGCCGAGAGCCTCTTAACGAGTTTTCCCTCGGTGTTGATGCACGGGACATAGGGCGTAGTTGAGGTGGAGGCTCTTCTGTAACGTGATTATGAGCAGCTGACGTTAAAGTAAACTGGAAAACATACCTTCGTATATCGTATCTTCCACAGCTTTCTCCACGGATGTGGGGGCATATTTAACGTGTTGACTTTGGCTATTTCGTCTCGCGAGCTCCAAGCGTTTCGTCAGGTCAGGATCCGAACGATCTGCTATCGATTGGTCGGCCCCGTCTCCGTCCTCATGGCGCTGCTCGTACGATGAAGATCGAGAAACCGGCAATGCCGGTTGAGGCGAGGATCGGCCACTACCGGGTGACCGACCTCTTTTGACCAATTTTCGGTGAGAAGAGGATTTATTCGCTGATGAGTCATCATCTGCAGAATTCAGAGACGTGGCTGCAGTGTTGGTCGAACCCGAGCGGTAAGAAAACTTTGCGAGGCTGCCATCCGCCGTAGTTGTGGTTTGCGTGTATGTTGACGATCGACTTGCGGACGATTTTGTGCGACGGTGGCTACCCATAGATGTACCAAAGAGATCAGTCTTTGATGACCCTGGCCGAGCGTTGAAGAGATTCCTGGATATCGCATCCAAACCGAAGATATGCGCTCGCGATTTGACAGTTGCCGTTGGCGTCGCAGGGCGAGATTCATTTCCCGTGCGGAATTTGAAGAGGCCGTACTGTTGGACTACGACAACAAACGTCAGAGAGCAATCAGAAAAGTGGAAAATGGCTGACTCGTTTGCACAATGCGTCCCTGTATTCTGGAAGTTTGGACTATCTCTTCTTCAGGGTCGTCATTCGGGTCACTCGAGGAGACAGAATACCGGGATATCTCCCCAGCCATAGGGTGAACCCGCACAATCACGTACGGGGGACCTCCTATACCAAATGGTAACGGATCAGCAGTTCCCAGCGGATCAATGTGCATGACAATCTTCGTCTGAAGGACATAGTGAGTGTAACGTCGCATGCGTAAGGACATACTCAGAAGACTACCTTTTTGCTCTCTTGCAAAAACGCCGTCCGCTGGTAGACGTTGAAATACGTGCGCGCGATGGTGGGCCGCCCACCTCTGACTTCAACTTCTTTCTCGTCCGCACACAGTACCACTGATTGACCTGCCTTTGTTCTGTACTTTGCTTGAGCTGACCAAAGGTTTTCCAAAAAACGCTCTTTCTCGGTCAACGTTCGCGTAGGGTCAAAATTGATGGGAGCGGGCGGGAATACCACTGAGAATGAGCGGAATGGCCGCCCCGACCACCTATCACCTTGATCTTGCGGAGAGTTTTCAATGTAAATGTGAAATTCTTATAGATAAACTTAGTCGATTATGCGTCCAGAGAATCCACAAACATCTTACCCGCGCCTCCAACGTCGGCAACGACGATTTCGCAGAGATCAAATACACCTCTGCAACTCATACCGCTCTTCTTCATCCCCAGAGGCAGTCCACCGGTTTTAGCCAGTTTCTCCACCTCGTCCAAACCAGAGAGTAAACGTCCGCACTTCTCGCCGTTTCCCGGTCGTTTCACAACCATAAGCTTATCATCGAACAAGAACAGCGTGCAATGCAATGAAGTAGCGGAGATGCTTGCCGCAGATGAGGACGGGGATCCATCCGTAATGACGTCCTCCACGTCAATACAATCGATGAAGCGCCGCGAGTTGGATATCAACCCGGCGGGAAAACTTTCGATGGTTGCGCTTAGGCAGTATAAAACGGCTGCTCGTCTTGTTTGGTCATCCGTCTCAGCCAAAGCGATTTTACTCGCTATCTCGTCGGCCTCGATCAACTTTGCGCGCTGCGCATCGTCCGGCCCCATGAGTTTGACCATTGTGCGAAAGAGTAAAGTGTATCGCGGTATCCGCTGCACAGGATCCATCAGCAACTCGCGCAGCCCAACACGATTTCTCGTGTCCGCGCCCGAATATTTGATCCGCTGGAAGACGAAGCGTCAGTCGAAAAGCAATCATGGATCAGAGATATGATTCACGTCAATGTATGCCGCAAATCCAGAAGACTTCTTCATCATCTCGCGCTCGAAAATCGATTGAGCCTCTTCGCGCTTGACGTAATATTGTTTATAATGTTCGAAGCCTCTGAGTTCTCTGAAGTGTCGCAGAGCGACGTCTCCTATACCTCGGGATCCGTTCGGTGCGATCATCTCTTCCAAGTCTATCAAGAATGCCTCGTTGACTGGTAGAAGGTTGTCGATGTTACCAAAGAGAGTCTTGGCCTCGTATGGCGGCAATATAGCTGTGTTCCTGCTTTTCGAGAATTGACGCAATGGATCCGCATAATCGTTTTTGAGGGTTCTGAGGCGTTTGACATACGAGCGCTCAGTGTTCACAAGCTCGTTGATGACTTCTGATAGCGCAGACGAGTCCGTCACCGATCGCTCACGCTGCAACTCGCCCTTGAACGTGATACGTGAGGTGTAAGCGAATATATTAAAGATGGCACTCACTGTGTGGTGTGTGATAGTTGTGTCAGTGGCAGACGGTAAGATGTTATTGTCGTCCCGACCAAGCCATGGGTCCCCGAGCGACAGGACCAAGTCCTGGACATCTGGGAGAAATCGTTGATAATTCGACCAGGTAGCACGTCGCAACTCACCATCAGGAAGCCTCTTTCCCCCTTCACACCCCTCCACCACGACTCCGCAATAAAATACGCGTTTCGTGACGGTGGTCACGACACGTTTTCTGGGGGTTGTATCGTCACCGGGGGCGAGGGGCACTACTTTTCTGGGAGAGCTGCTTAGTGCCATCAGTCGGCATCAACACTTGGCACAGTACGGGGTATCCGATAGCTCGCGAGTCGCCACCCTCTTTGACGGTTGACAGTTGGCAGAAACCAACACTTTGGCTTGGCACGCGTCCGTCACGTGATCGAGATCCTCGGTATCTATACACATCCAGACTACGGGGCGAAATGCAATGTAATAGTAAGCTGCTGATGCCGTGCTACAGGTAACTGGTCATGAATGTATATGGATGAGTATGCTTGCCAAAAAAAAAAAAGAAAAGAAAAGAATCACGAAGGCATGGTATCATCACAGTCTCGAGTGCTCTGAATGAATCTATGCAAAAACGAGAAGTTTCGTCGAATCCGTGTGGGAACTGGTGTTGGATCTTCTACGCGCCCATCCGAGGACAGCGAAGAAGCAACTAAGTGGCGCTGACGGCCACGCGAAGAAAATCTACCCTTCTTTTGCGGAGAAGGATTGTCTACGCCGAACTCAAATGTACTTGACCGGGAAGCCTCAGATGAGAAGCAGTGTAGATCTGGCTGGGAGTAGGGGACGTCAGCAGTCGCAAGTAACGGCCGCGGGGCGGCCTCCACATGCAAAGACCTCGTCGTAAGCGCGGATGGTAATCCTCCGCCTGAGACGTCCGGCGCGCTCCGAACCCTCTGGCGGAGTGATTCTCTCGACCACCATCGCAATAAGCTGGAATTGGACACGGAACTCCTTGTAGATGACTCCCGGTTCAACGCGGTAGTCGGAGGAGCTGATCGAGGGGTAAAAAGGCCACGAACATTTTCAATCATCGACTTGCTCCGTTTCGGTACACAATCATTCCGACGAACATTGAGAAATTCGGAGTGAGAACGGAACCCATCGGTTTTGCCTGAAGACGCAGGGGCGGGAGTAGTGAGCGGCGTGGGTGGAGCAGCAAAAGACACAGATGAACAGTGCGACATTGGAGAAGGGGACTCGACGATGGGTTCGTTACCAGCCTCGTCTTCCTCTTGAGATATAGTTTTGGTCGTCGCAACGATCTTGAGCTTGGTTGGATGTTGCCTTATCGCGAGCTTGGGCACGACGGCGTGCGTGATTAGTGTGCAGTTCTCCGCATCCCCAAGCATCCCGTTGCCTTCTACGAAGCTCTTTTTGCGAGGGACGAGTACGCTTTCGCGTTTCGTCAGTCTGTTCTTTGCGGCGACACTCATTGCGCTTGCCATAGTCAGTGCCGAGGTGGACTTTGAAAAAGAGCGGGTAACCCTCTGAGCCTCGAAAAGATCTTCTTCGTGCGTGTGAGCATGAAAACGCGCGGTGAGACAGTTTTCCGAAAAGACGTCAAGTAAGCCACGGTCCACCTGTTCTCTCGCGGAGGCTGTGGACCGGACGAGTTGGAACGTGTTGGATTCCGGTACGAGTGCCGGGTGAGTGGCAACAGACGATCTACGACTGGGCCCTACTATGAGCGGAACCGCGACTTCCTCTTTCGTGGAATATTCTGCATGGAGATGAGCTTGCGAGGTTCTCGGCGCTATCGAAGGAGTCTGTCCGGAGATAGGAACAACAGATTGTACATCGTCCAATTCCGGGATAGACTGTATCGTCGGTAATGGGCTGATTGTCTCGAACTGCACGTTCTCCAGCATCGAAGCAGTGAAGTCAACCTGGAGGCTGGAAGGAGGCTCAGCGCTCCATGGCACCTCTTCCACGATAGAACGTCTGATGGTATCTACCCATATATCCTTTTCACGACGACATGACGCTGCGAATTCGAACATGTGCGCTTTCGACGATAAGCGAAACCAACTGGGTAACAACACTACGCGGCCGTCAGTGAGATTCACTCCAACGATCCATTCGCATACCATCGTCAAGATTCGAGTCCACCAGCTCGAATACTCTCAGGTTGAACCAATACTTTGGTTCATATGCCTTGGATTTCGCGACTTTGACCAGGACGAGGAACCCGCCAGGAAAGAGGAACGCGCCGAGATACTTTGCTCGGACAGTGCCGAGTCTAGCCATGTTTGTACCACGGTAATGAATGACATCCAATGAGCCGGAAAGGTAACATGGGCCCAAGGACGATAGGAAGCTTGTCAACGCAGCCGATTGCAAAGGTCTGTTATGACTCGCAGCCGAGGTCAAAAGACCCTGGGTAATCCTGGATACGATTTGAGCGGATTTGGCAACGAGCTCCTGTTGTCGGCGAGCTTCGTCCACAAGGCTAGCTACTGTTCGCATAGCCCCAAATGCGGCTTTCACAGCGTCTTGACTATCCGTGAGGAAAGAACTAGACTGGTCAAGGCCACGGAACCTCTGTGACCCACTCCTGTCCTGAAGCTGGTCAAACAAAAGGGGATATCTGCAAACCCTTTGTACAGGTTTGATCATGTAGTCCATAAACATGAGCCGCGGCTTTCGACTGCTCATGTCTCTATCGGTATGCCCACTCTCGGAGGTACTGAGGGAGGGTACTTTTGAATTTTCGCCGAGTGCATCCAGAGAGGAAAGAGAATGACGCCTGTTGGTTATATCCCAAAGCTCTTTTCTGGAGTCGGAAGAAGTGATGAAATCTTGGGAGACGTCTCGAAATTGAATTTCGGCAACAATGGAAGCACAACGAAGCTCAAAAGCCTCCCATTCGGCGGGGTATCTATGCTGAACCTTGCGCACTATATCGAACGCTTCAGAGTGACCGGAGCAAAAAGACTGGTATTGACAGAAGCTAGCAGCCTGCGCGAAAGGTTTAAAAAGAGAAAGGACGTAGGAGGATGCAAGGCGTACATAATCGACAAACACAGTTGAAACAGCCCTTATCGCGAGATGAACATCCACGGGAGAGCTTGCACGGGATTGAGCACGATTCTCGGAGGAAATTTCTCTGGGAGTCATGGAGACGCCAAGCGGTGAGACGACTTGACGCAGCCTGTGAACGAGCCTCTCATGAAACACGAGGAGCTCCTCCGCATTTCTGGTGATAGCGTCGAGGTCCGATGCAGAAAATAAATGGCGGGTGGTGGACTTTTCGACTCTGGTGGAAGCGGAAGGTGGGAAAGCGGGGTGGCTGTCATTCGGTTGCGCCGGCGAGAGTGAATATGTGGCGCCGTTAAGATGAGGGTGGGAATGAGTGCGAAGCGAAGCGGACTGGGAGAGAGGGCCGTGAAGCGAGGAGGGGCGAGAAAAGTAGGAGATGGTTTGGTTCGAGGAAGTGGCATGGGGAAGTGGCAGGGTTGAACGGACTTTGAGAACGGGAAGGAGACGGAGATAGACCTGGGAGGTGGAGTGAGCGGGAACGCTAGCAAAAAGGGGAGTGTATACCGAGACGAGGATGCGGAGGTCGAGAAGATAGCCGAGCTCAGTGGCGAGAAGCTCTGAAAGGGCATGGTGGCGCCTGGAGGACTCGCGCTGGGCATGGAGGGGTGGGACGAGGGTGGTGTCAGGGTCGCTGGAGTCGGTGTTGAGCGGGCGGGGGTCATCGCCTTGTTCGGAGGGGAAGGGTGGCATGGGAATGGGAGGGAGAGAGACAGAGCGCCTCTTGGCTGGAGGGCTGGGTATATCATTAATATCCGGGCGCAATCGAACGGACGTCGACCGGGCGAGGCGGGGGACATTCAGAGTGCCGGTGATGGAGATCATCAGAAATAAAAATGGGAGGATGATCAACTCGAACTTGGTGTCCGTATTAGGAACGATCTAGATCATGACGTCACTCCGATCAATACAGGTCCATCTTGTCGTCGGATCGCGCGACGAACGGTATGTTCTGCGCCTCTGCTTGTTCCCGACGCAGCTTCTCCTTGTCCAGAAATCTACACAGCGCCCCGATGTTCTTCCCGCTAAACACCCGAAACGCCGATTCCTGCCTCCCGTCGAACGCCTGCGCCCCACAGTCAGTACTCCAATCTCCCTGAGCCAACGGCGACCTTACATCTGGTGCGCGGTCCGAGAACCGACTCAATCCCATCCGTCGCGCAGCTGGGATCCCGGTCGCAGTCAGATGGTTCAGTCGCGGTGCGTTTCGCAATAAATGATGGATCGCTTTCAGCGAGATCCGGTCGCAGTATGACAGGTGTACTCGCTCCAACGTTCGTGCGTGCTCCGCAAGATGATAAATCGCGTTGTCAGTCAGCTTGGCCACCCTCATCAGCATCAGTCGGTGTAGACTTTCCAGTTCTGCCAACTCAAACACCGACATGTCTGTCAATTGTCGACAAACTGTCTCAGGTCAGCACACGCCCCGCCCCGAGAACTGCGCATCCCTACATGCAAGGTCCACCGACTTCAGTCCCAGGCATGCTCGTGCCATCTTCACGACTCCAGCGTCCGTTATTCGCCACGCATGGGCCAGCGAAATCGTTCCCAGTTGCACCCCGAGCTTGCAGATGCTCTCCGCGCTTCGATCCGTCAGGTTTGTGCACCCTGCCAACAACAACGTATGCAGCGACGGCGCGTGGACCAGCACCCCTCCGATCCCCTCGTCCGTCACCTTCGTACAATAGCTGAGGTCCAGAACGCGTAGGTCCACCGCAGTATGTCGTAGTATCAACGGGGGGAGTCCGTCCAGCCATGTCGACGGTCGGTGTGGTAACGGTTTGTCTGATCCTGTCGTGGCACTCCCTCCCTTCTTGATTGGACTCGGAAGCGCCTTGTCCGTCAGTTGCGGACAGCGTGCAAGCCTCAGCACCCGCAGCTTGCGAGAGTACGTCCAGATATCCCGAACCGACACCGCTGACACGAGCGGCTCGTCGCATAGCTCCAATTCAACCAGCTTTGAAAACGTCTTCACTACCGCAGATACAGTCCCATCTGTCAACACGACCCCGCTCAGCTGCAGCCACTGCAGCGGCGGCACTTGCGATACGAGCTCCACGATCGCAACCTCCGAGACGTACTTGCATCCAGTCAGGTCCAGCCCTTGCAGGTTTGGGTTGTCCCTTGCTAATCGAACGATCGTTTTGTCCGATGTGTCTGGTACTCCAGAGAGTACTACGGACTCGAGACGTCGGCAAAACGTCATCTCTGGGGTGACCCATTCATCTGTTACGCCACATGTTGGGTCGCGTATCACCAAGTGCTTGACCAATCGTCGCTCTGTTTCCGTCTCGGGAAGACGGTCTATAATCCGTTCCATATCTGCAAAGTCAGGTCGTTCAGAGTCCATGATGAGTTGTCGTGGTCGTGGTGGTTGCGAATCGCCCAGTACTTCTGGCACAGGATCTCGGCAGATTGCGGTCTCATCTCTTTCAAGTGACAGTCGAATGGCATCGACCAGCTCCAGCTCGTCAACCATAACTGCGGCAAAACCCTCAAACTCTTCACCCATTCACCCCCCACCAAGTCCTTCGCGGCGTATCCCGGTCACACCTGCAGTGCTGAGGTCCATCTTTACTTCTTCTCGGACGCCTCACGAAGAAAGGACGATTTCTCGGGTCGCTTTCTTCAGGTAGGATTTCCAGGCTTGACAGTGCATGGAAAACCTGCCATAATTTCCTCCAGGTTCACAGGGTTCCTACTCAGTTGTGTCGGAATCAGCTTCGCCGCAGCGAGGGGCTGGGGGATCAAAAGCGGTACTGGTCTGCTGGGCGTAGTCTGAACTTTGGTGTACTTGGTCCATGCAATGACACACCGCAGTACGTTATGAAACTAGAGACAGATAGGTTTTCCGATGTACTCCAGATCACTCCTCATCGACACCGTCCAACGATGCTGCAATATCGTTTTCTTGGGCGCTTTCAACCTCAGATGGCGATTGAAGAGCAGTGCTGGAACTGGGGCCTGGATCGAGAAGACCATCTTGATCATCCACACTAGCGGCACTGGTCACCTTACGTCGTCGTGCGGACGGCGCAGGCGGTAAATGTGCCTTCTTAACGCGAAGAATATCCATGATCTCTAGGAACCAGTAAATAACATGACAGATTTGGTTCGATACCACTGACCTTGATGTGTCATTTCCTCGTATCCTTTGATACTGCGCTTCATAGTCAGCCATCTCCGTTGCAACGAATGTGCGCTCCACAAGTTCCAATCTGGGTCAGGGAGTGTTTTCCAGTCAATTTCCGTGTCGTCTCGGACTTTGAGCGAATCGACTCTGTCGCCATGGTGTTGGAAAAGTGGTTCTACATAGCATTGGCGAACGCTCACTTGTGAACCAGTATGTAGGCGTCCTGCGGGCACCAACGTGGTTTCTGCCCTTCGTTTTTGACCGTCTTGCTGAGTGAATCCGTCCTATGGGGCTAGTTGGATTAACTGGGTTACCAGGGGAAGTAAAGGCGCTACCATTTAATCCGACATTGTTGTCTTCCGCGCCGGTTGCCCATTTTTTCACTGACAATACCCCAGAAAACATCGTTATCAAAGTCTTTGCCTTGGTGGACAGTCATCTCCGTTACAATCTTTGTGAGTTCCTCCTCTTCTTCCTTGCTCCACGGACCGGTGACACGCTGATCGCGGTTTGCGATGTGATTGCGATATCGATCCCGACAGTCCGACGACATCCGACCTACAAACTCGCTGACCTTTTCCCATTGCTGACCGAGGTCGGCGACGGCTCTGTGCCGAGATGCCACAAATGACAAGCGTTGATGTGGGAAAGTGATAGTTGACGTACCGGCGTAGCAAGTTATCCTCCTCTGGCATCCACTTGCCTTGTTGTTTCTTCGGGTGGAATGCTCTCCGGACATGGTGATAGACGGCGATGATCGGGCGTTGCGGGATGGCGGCAGCTGTGACAGATATGAAAGAGAGAAATGGAACTGGTTGCTGATACAGCGTACTTATTTCCGACCAGAAAGCATTGTCTTTGCCCTTTTCGTTCTTTTGAAAGATGATCTCCAGAATCTGCTCGTCCGTGAGTCCTCTGGACTATATTCGGCACCTAAATAGTCATTCACGACAAACTCAAAACCACGCACTGCCTTGAAAACTTCTATCGCATTCTTTAGTAGTTCCTCTTCTATCGCGGAAAATTTGCCTTTCTTGTACACGAGACCTAGATAAAGGGGTGTCAATGGAGACCGTCGATGGTAGCGATTCCATCACCTTGGGTCTTGACCAACTCGGCTAGTTTGCTTGCATTCATCCATTTGTTGGCAAGTATATGCGCATGCTCTGGGCTGGCCTGCTCCGGTCCGGGCAGACTCATGTCCAATACGCGTTTATGTGATGATTTCGTCGACTTTTGCACGGAAGAAAGCATGGGACCGGTGGACGTAGATGGCATATCCACTTGTGGCTGCGAGGGAGCGACCGTGCTTGTTGGGAGGGGAAGGGGAGGAGAGATAAATGCGGGAGGGTTGGTGACAGGTGCGTTTGCTGCTGCTGCCGCCGCCGCCGCATCGCCAAGCGACTTGAGGACGCTCGCGATCTTGGAAACGTCCATGTCTTGGAGGGCACGAATGATATCGTCATTTGATGCAAAGTTGAAGTCGGGGAGTGGAGCGCCTAGACCAGGGAAAATGGGATGGCCTTGTGGATGAGGTTGACCGAACTGAGGGGGATCGTGGAAGCCATAAGGGAGAGGGGGGTACTGGATGTAAGGGGAAGATTGGTCAGGAAGAATCTGTTGATCCTGGTAAGGAGAGGCGGTCTGATATGGCGGAATATCGATGGACTGCGCGTCCGAGGTGGCAGAAGCAGCAGCAACGACGGCGTTCAGGAAGGCAGCAGACGAGGCCTGCTGACTTTCCTGCTGTTCGACGTCACCAGGAGATAGCTCCTTGGCTTTCCCCTTGCCTTTGTCGGGCGGTCCCGACGGTGTCTGATCTACTTGGAAACCGGACGAGGTCGTCGCCTTCTTCTTACTTTTCTTCTTGTTGCGGGCGTGTTCTGTGGCGTCGCTGCGTCGCCGTTTCTTCTTAGACTGGACGAAGGGGTTGTTGGCTTCGCCGACGGCGAGTTGAAGCGCGCGCTGTATGTCGGAAGACAGGCTGGCCATGCAAGGGATATTTAGGGCGGGCCAACGACGAGGATGAGGGCAAGCTCGAAAACCCAAGTCTGAGAACTCCTCTCCGAAAAATTACCATAAAAAGACAACCGGGTCACACATCTGTCACGCCTCCGGTCACTCTGCGTCGTCGTCGAAGTAGTCGTCGTCCTCCCGCTCGGCGTCGTACTGCTCGCTCCAGTCCACCAAGTCGTAGTCGGCACCCTGCAGACCTCGTCATGCGTGACATTGCCTGAATACCACGCCGCTCACCTCCAGCATACCATAAATGAACAGTTCTTTGACCCGTCTCTCGAACATGCCCTGCTCTTCCTCGCCTGCTTCACTTTCGCTGTCCTCTTCCTCCTCCGGTACAAATTCATCCGCCGCCCGTTGGCGGTTGACCAGTCGTATCCTTTCTGCCTCCCTCTCCTCCTCGTAATCCGCTAGCAGCGTCCCGAGCTTTCCTACCTGCTGTGTTCCACCCCCCAGGAACCCCTTTTCTGCCCACTCTTTTTCCTCTTGGGCTGCTTCCTGTCCATGCCGCCCCTGTCCAGACCAGAGATGTGGCCACTGACTCCTTGCTTCGGCAATCCTGAATTGCTTTGGCTTCGTCTCCGTGTACGCCAGTCTCCGGTTCCTGATCGCTGTTATTACGCTCCGCTGCTTTGGCGTCGTGACAGACGAGAAACCGACAATCAAATGAGGTGGTAGCACGTAGAGATATTTTCGCAGAAATTCGATGGGCGACGAGCTTGGCCGTGGTTCATATTCAGGCGGGAGGCCAATGTACGACAATATCGCAGACTCTGCAAAGTCCCCCTCTCGCATGTGTTCGTGAATCATCGGATGGTGGATAGTGTAACAAACACAAACAAGTCACAATGCCTTCTCCGAGTCTCATCGCATGCCGGTGGGACTGGTGTCGATCTTCCTTCGCTAGCGTCGATGCTCTCGATAAACACGTCAAACATGAACACATCTGGCCGATGAAACCCATGCGAAAGGCAGATATTGCACTGATGAGAAGAATGGACATGCAGAGTCTCCATAGCTCGCCAGACACGGAATCGAGTATCATTTCCAGAGGTATTTCCCCCAACCCACATACTCAGGGCTCTGGAGTATCTACCCTTTCAGGATTCATCGGCGTATCACGGAATGAAACGCCACCATTGGCTGTGTCGCATACGTCGACCCCCACAAAACATCCGGAAAATGAACTCCCAGCGTTCGATACATTCACGCAGTTATCTTCCCCTCTGCAAGCTCAGTCCCCCCAAAGGCTGCCCGCTTCACCCGCGCTTGAAGGGTTGATAAGGCACCACCGACATTCTGGCCTCTCTGCCGCCGTCGAGATGTTTGAGCGAGCTTATGCTCCCAAAAGAAACCAGGGCACGAGTTCACCTCTCCACCAAGGCCCACCCACCCATCGCCCTCTTTCAATCTCTTCTGCCTCTTCGCAAGAGGCTGTCGAACACCAGCTGACCCAAGCGGATGACATAGGGTCTCAGCCTCAGATTCTACTGCCACCTGAGCTGCAGATGGACAATGAACTCGTCGACGCCGAACTCAGATGGCCCACAGACGATGAACTAGATATCATCCCTACCGAAGGGAAGCAGTCTACCTCGGGGCAATCCCCCAACTCAGCCAGAGGCCAGAACTTCCGACACGGTTCCTTGGACGTGCCTCTCGGGATAAACAGCCGCGGTGCCAGCCCTCCCCAGGCTTCGCAGGGGTCTCGCAGTGAAAGCCAACCATTCGTCTTGCTGACACAGGCGCCTTACTCTAGCCAGAGCAGCTGGAGCCAAAGCCAGCATGGTTAGGGGCATTGGTTGATTACCGTAAAGTAGGATTATTCCAAGGAATATACCGGCACAGCTTTGTGAATGTAAATGGGCACTGCCACCGAGCGGGCACGATCCGAGTTTTGATGGCTCAACGTGGAGGCAACGGAGCCGACGCGTGCAGGGAGGAAAAAAATCGTATCCGTGAGGTTGAAAGGTGTGAATTGTGCACCGAATATTGGGCCCGAGCATCAGCGGGCCAGGAAAAATTTACAGGGACAGCCAATCAGCGTCCGAATTTGTGTGTAGTTATCAGTCGTCCTTGGACTATTATAGTTACGACCTGTAATGTGCTGTTCACCATGAACGCGGCGACGTCGGACTCTAAACAGCCGGACGAAGAGAAGGACCCTGCAGTCCCAAGAGACCTCCTTCTCATCGTTTTCATCCATGGGTGTGGCCTGCCTAGACGGAACGGAGCAGCAAACTCACTTCAGTGTCCAGGTTCAAGGGAACGGAATCGACTTTTGAGAACTTTCCCTCGAGACTTCAGCACGTCATATCGCAAAGCGAGACCGACCTTCCGGTCGAGTGTGTCGTCTTTCCTGCCTACGAGGTCAATGTTTATCATATTGTCGTGACTGAGGGGATATTGACGTCGTAGCATCAGACCAAAGGGGAACTGGTTGGTGTTTGCACCTCAGATAGCTGTGACACAGAGCATACCTTCTTCCTCTTCAGAACGCAGCCGTCGTCCGGTTCGCAGATTGGCTCACGACGCTGACCGTGCAGAAAGAGGTCGCCCATGGCTGCGGCGCTGGAGGAGTCAAGATCGTCCTATGCGGGCACAGGTGAGCCAGACCCGCTCCGTTGCCAACCCGTACGACTGTCTGACGGTCGATCGTGATGCGACGCACACGCCAAAGCATGGGCGGATTCCTGGCCTCGGACGCGCTGCTCGAGTTCGTCAAGTCGAAACCCGATAAAAACGCGCCGCTGTGGCCCAGGATCGTCGCTTGCCTCGCGTTCGACACGCCGGTCAGTCTCACTCGCGCGTCTCTGTCGTCGACGTCGTCGTGGATGACCTGTTCATTTTTTTCAAAGTACCTCGGCATACACCCGTTCGTGTTCAAGAACAGCGCGACGCGCGCCGTGGAGTATGCCGACGCAGCTCGGGGTGTCGTTGCCGACGTGTATTCGTTCTTCAAGGGCACAGAACGCAGCGCGACCGCCACGCCGCCCAACCCATCCTTGCTCCAAATCACAGGCGAAACGTCGGAGACCTCGTCCGCGTCAGCATGGGCTAAATGGGCGCCGGCAGCGTATGCCGTTGGGGGTGCCGTTGTCGCTGGCGCAACTGCCGGGGCTGCGTATATGCGACGGGACGACATTACATCTGGATACGCCTGGGCGTCCGATCACATGAAGTTCGTCGGTAATTTATGGGACGAGAAATCTATGCGCGAAAGATTGGACAACCTCATCGCTGCGCAAAGCGATCATGGGATCGTTTTCAAGACGTGAGCGAAGGCTCAGGAGCACGCGTGCCTTTGACTGATCCATTGCTAGATTTTATGTGTTTTTGCCAGCATCCCCTCCTACCCATCCGGACCCCAGGACGTTTGTGGTGTTGCCCCCTCGTTCATCACCCGTTTTCACGCACTACGTTCCTGCGCCGAATTGCGTCGTGAAGGACGAAATTCAGGCACATATGGGAATGTTCAAAGCGGGGACCAATGACGGATATTACAGAATAGGATTGGAAACAGCTCAGGCTATCCGTCAAGCGCTCGCTAGGAGCGAAACTCACGGTGGGCATGCACAGCAGACCCCCAAAGGCGACCCCGAGGAGTAGAGAAACACTTTTGTAATATATGGATTTTTCAGTCCCACATTACAGCACGTACGCTGTCATTGTTTGAACGACAGTTGCATCGCGTACGCGTCTTCACCATCGGCATCTTAAGCTCATCTCAGCTTCCCAGCGAGGAGGTAAAGAAGCAAAGAAAAACGCACAGTACTTTTCTTCGATACTTTTAACTGTGAAACCCAACGTGTCGCGGTAGAGGCTGAGGGCTGCACGGTTCGATTTTCGGACGTGAAGGGAAACGTAGGCGGCGTCGTAGTTCGTCGTCATGGCCTCTTCTGTGGATACGCACGTCAGACTCTAGAGACCAAGCTTTCCAGCATCAATGGACGTACGCGACTGTAACATGAGCTTTTTGGCGAGTCCCAGTCGTCGGTACGGCCGTAGAACGGATATCGAGGTGACATGACCGTGCGGAGGTTCAGAGGGCGGTGAGCCATCCTGAGGTTCCTCAGTTTCCTCCCTGCAAGTGCGAGTGAGAAGGGTAATCATGGTAACAGACAGTGCAGTACATTTTTGCCAGGATATATCCAACTATCCGTCCTTTGTGATCTTCTGCGACGTACGACAAGGATGGCCACGTCATGGCATGATACAGATCTACCAAGGTGAAGCTAAGATCGTATGGGAGGATACTGCGATGTGCGTACAGTACTTCATCGTGTAATTCTCTGGTAGATTGTGCAAGTTACATGCTTGCATTCCCTGGAGATCTTCTATCTAGCAAGTCGTCAGTAGTGCTAACAGTCGAATTCCTCGACGCATACTCTCGCAAGGCGAACGTTCATAGTTTGACTGAAAGTATCGAGCAAGTAGGAGCGCAAAAGGCGCACCGCGCCACAAAAGGAGATAGTTCATATATGTACTAGGACTACAATTGGTAGTACAGTTGTGACAACAGCGACACAAGGAATCAATCAAACACGAAGTAGTCCCTGGGAAATGCTTTGCGAAGGACAACAACGATACTCCGAGGGCAAGCCCTTGGTGCAATACAAATACGCAAACTTCGGGCACCTCTCTACCCCATCTATGACCTTGGCCATTGACCTGTATGCCCATGGGTGTTCGTGTCGTGGGCCGTGCTGTTCGACGTAGACCCACGTCCAAATAGGACAGTTGCGTAATGCTCCGCGGCACTGATCGTGTTTCGCAGACTCCTCTTCACACTCCTACCCCTTGCTTCTGGCTCGCGGGGGTCTGCACTTGGAGCCATAGAGAGTGGTGCAGCCCGACTTGGGTCCGGGGAACTCGGCTGCATCGTAGCCGGAGATGGGGGTTCGCGATGAGGCCATGGGACACTGGGCTCCACCACGGTGGAAGGATCTGACACTATCGTCTCATGCTCCTGGTATATATCCAGGGGGATCCCTGCAGAGTGCATGACTTGGGTGATGCCCTGTGAGGGCGCGGAAATGGCGTTGTGCAGGGACACGGCGGATGGGAAAGGATTTCTTGTTACAGGGTTCATGGGTCCTGAATGCCCGACGGTACCCCTGCCATGCCCAATCTCTGCATAGACATAGTCGGGCGTCATTGCTTCGGTGTTCCTCAACGAAGAGGAAAACTCATGGTACGTCCGGAAAAAGGCAGCGCCATTCGACTGCGTCGTTCCGGTACTACGGTTGGAACCAATGTCGCTCGGTGTCGGGGAAGCGGAAACCTCGATCACCGGCTGATGTCCAAATCCTCGTGACTGCCGTTGCGGTCCGTTAGAAGGGCCAGCGACAGGTTGCATGGCGAATTCTTGGGTGACAGATCGCGACGCGGTCGATAGAGTTGTGGTCGCGTCGCTAAACGGTACGGACACGTGGTTAGGTCGCAACGTCAAACTGCGTTGTATGGGGACCTCGAGTGCGTGCGGCGAAGAGTTGACAGGTGGCTGTATTGGTTGGACGACGAGAGAATCCGCACTTCGGTAGCGAAAAGGTCCATCGTGCGTGAAATCTTCGTCGACGTCGATATCGCCATCGTTTTCCATATCCATTTCGACGTCTTGGGCCACCTCGTTGAAACCTTCATCGAAATCATCGTCATACTCTGTCTCTTCGTCATCACCGTTCATGTCTTCCGTAATGGTGTTGAACAGATCCGTCAAGAAATTTCTGAGCTTTGAGACGCCGTTGCCAGAGTACACGCAGAAGGCCAAGCGCTGACTCATGTTAAATTCCTGTGTGGGTTTGAGCAACGACAAACTCGAGCGCCGTCGCACACGCACCTGAGGAGGCTGTCTACAAAACTGCTGTAATTCGGGTTTACGAAAAGCGGGTATCCCAGTCAAGCTCAGGTGCGTAAGTTTGTGGAGTTTTTGAAGAAGGAAATGAATTGCCATCACGGATATCTGGTCACAGTACGAGAGATGGATGCGCTCCAAAGTGCTGTGACGTTCCGCAAGAGCGTAGATCGCTTCATCGGTCAGGTTACTGACCCGAACGAGACCAATGCGGCGAAGTTTGGGCAAGCTAGCCAACTCGAACACCGACATGTCGGTAAGAAGCATGCAATCTGAGAGCGACATGAGTGCTAGATATGTGGCAAAGGGAAGCGTGCAACCCACTCGCAAAGTCTACGTATCGCAATCGCGTGCAACACCTTGCGAGCGATTTGATGGATCTATCTGTTATGTGCGCGGCGTGGCCGAGATGGAGGTAGTGAAGATGTTTTCCGAGAAGGCAGACGTTATCGACCGTACGATCGGTGAGTTGTGTACACTTGGACAGGACAAGATTTCTGATCTTTGGTGCATGAGATATGATGCCGTCAACGGCATCGTCGGTGATGAGAGAGCAGGAAGTAAGGTCGAGCATGCGAAGGTGGTCCAAAGGCCTGGAGAGAACGAGGGGGGGAAGTTCATCGACGGGTCTGGGGATGGGGAAAGGATTATTGTTTGTGCGGGGAATGATTTCATTCCGGATGGGCGCAGGGAATGCCGCGTCCGTGAGTTCCGAGCATTGGGAGAGTCTCATCTCCCGCATATGGGTAGAGTAGGTCCAAAGATCGCGGACGGAGGAGTCGGTGATACGGTTGCAGTTGTTGAGATCGATCTCGAGGAGGAGTAGACAAGACTTTGCGAGGGCAGAGACAGGCGCGTCCGTGACATGCTCGAGGCCACTGAGCTTGACGCGACGGAGGAGGGGACAATTTGCGGCGAGGGCGAGGACACCGATATCGGTGACGCTTTTGCAGCCGCTGAGATTTATTCCCTGAAGACGCTTTGAAGCGGCGGCGAGACCGGCGATGACAGAGTCGGAGGTTCTGGTGACGCCGGTGAGGTCGATTGCGACCAGATTTGGTAGGCAAGGGAGAACGCGCGAAAGGGCGTCATCGGAGATGGCATGGCAGTTGACGAGGGTGAGACGTTCGAGGCGATCGCACTGGGCGAGACGGCAGAAGAGGGCGTCGGTGAGGTCGGCGCCCAGGAAGAGGAAATTGAGACGACGGATGAAGCGAGCGTATGTGAAGGTCTGATCTGCGCGGGTGAGGACCCGCATGGTCTTGACGAGGGTGGAGAGACGGGTGAAGGTGGGCCTGTGCCAGAGAAGCTCGACGGAGCACTCGCACCAGGAACGGGAGACGACGAGGGCGTGGTAGAGATCGCGCTGGGAGTGGATGTGTTTCAGGATGTGTATGAGGACCTCGGGGGGGAGGTGGGCCATGGGGGAGTGTGAGGAAGGGGGCGCAGTGGGGTCGGGGACGGGGCGGGAGGCCCATTGTGCGGGGGCGGGGGAGTGGGAGAAGATGGCGGACTTTGCGGGATCGTCGTCGTCGTTGTCGGAGAGGGAGGTGGTCGACTGCGCGGGGGACGTGTGTCGGTAGACGACCCGCCTCATGACGGACTGACGCTGACCTCGCCCCCACCGCCTCGCTCAGGCTCGTCTCCCACCGTGCGAATCTCCTCCCCGATATGGCTCTCCCTCTCCCCCCACCCGGCCCCGACCACTATGCGGCCCGCCGCGCCCGCTGGCTCTCCGTCGCCGCCGCCGCCGCCGACCGCACGCCGGACCTCCACCTCCACCCCTCCCATGCACGTCTTCAGCATCTCCTCAGCCAGCCAGACCCACACACCGACCCCGTCTGGAACCGCGGCATCGACCGCGTCTGGAACGGCCTCGTCAACGGAAGCAGGCTCAAGCACCCCCTCCCGATGACCCTCGCGGTCCGTCTCGCGCCGCGTCCCCGCCCCTCCCCTCACCCGTCCCCAGATACAGGTCGTCCACGCCGCCTGGCGCAGAGACCCCCAAACGTGGCCAGAGGGCGCAGTGGCCCCGGACTCTGACGCCACCGCCAGCCAGCCGCCCTAGTCTTGGCGCCGTCCGTGTCATTCCCCTGTCCGTATGTACTCGACATCGCTCATACGCTACAGAATGCCACGCGTGCGGAGAGGTCATGTTCGCGATGGAGGCGACACCTAGTGTCAGGTAGTCAGCATTAGTCTTTCTTGTCCATCATGCCCGCCTACCAAGATCACTCCGTCTCCTCTGACGAAAAGCATCTCCATCTTTCTCTTTGCAACCTTTGCGGGTCGTCAGATCACTTTCATCGTCCGCCGTTCCCGCCCACCTTTACCGTGCCCTGACCCTCAAAGTTCCCGTCCGCCGGTTCCACGATCATGATGGTCTCCTCCACGTCGCTGAGGATGAGGTTCATGTGCCCGTCGTATGCCTGTCGACGATCAACCCCTGCGCGTGCAAAGAGAGAGACCGACACACATGTAGAATACCAGTCAGTTCGCGATCGCCCCGTAGCTTCACGAACACGCGCTCGCTGAGCGATAGCCGTATGAGATCAAATGGCTCTTGTATACTCGACGAGGGATCCATCCAACTTGTGTGTGTGTTTAGTCAGCATCCCGAGTTGTTTTTGCTCCCCGACTGCCATGCCGGTGAGTCGCTCTGCCGTGCACGTCCGCCGTACTCAGGTCCCTACATAGAAACATTACTGTGACTATTGCGACGTATTTCTAACCCACGACTCGGCCTCGGGTATGTTGTTTACTGCGTAGCGTCCAACCGACGACTCAGACTCTGATAGTCCGCAAGGCCCATAACAGCGGTCGCAATCACCTTGCCAACGTCCGAGACTACTATGCGTGTCAGTCCGTCGTGCTCTCCTAGTACTCTCTCTAACGTCCCGTCGCAGCCCTCGGGCACGACAAGGCGCAAAACATCATCGACCAGATCACCGCCGCTTACGAGAGTGGAGGTGGACCACCTCCGGGAGGCTTCGGTTTTGGTCCTCAGCACCTCGTAGGTCCGCCCCCTTTTGGCTCCTCAGCTCCGTTTGGTGGCCCCCCTGGTCCATTTCGTACGTGGTTTCCGTTTACTTGCGACCAACTTTGACAAGCCCTCCCCTCAGCTCGTCCGCCATTTCCTCCAGGCAGCATGCCGCCCGCAGGTGCCATGGGTGCTCCTCCTGGCGGTCTCCCCCCATTCCCGCCAGGTTCCATGCCTCCCCCAAGTGCCTTCCCTGGTGGTATGTTCTCCCACTTTCGTCTCCGAATCGTTGCCTATCGACCATGACCTAGGAGCACCGCCGTTTCCCCCCAACAGTGTCCCCGGACAACCTGGAAACATGCCTCCTTTTCCTCCCAGCAACTTTGGACCCCCTCCGTCCGGAGGTGGTCCTGCACAGGCTGGGCCGCCTAGCAACGACAGTGGGGCTCCTAACAACGGTCCTGGCGGCATGCACCCTGATAGAATACGGATGATGAGTGGTGGAAGGTAGTAGTACGTCCTAACTAGTGAGGCGCGCAAGAGATGTACACTTGGTTCCACTTTTTCGGCAGGCATCGGACTCGGGGAAGTGCCCGAGGTCCGTGCTGCTCTCTCGTCTTACCAATGCAAGCATGGCTACCCGGAGAACCCTCGGGACGATCGATCTCTGCTTCTTAGGAACTGCCTCAGCACAACCGTCTTCGACGAGAAATCACTCTGCGATCGCACTGCGTTTAGGAGGGAATGTATGGTTATTCGATTGTGGGGAGGCGACCCAGCATCGACTGCAAAAAAGCGCAGTGAGGATGGGGAGGATCAAGAAGATATTCATCACTCATACTCATGGTTTACATCTGAATCGCCTGCTCTGCTCACGCTAACGTTGGACGTAGGAGATCATGTCTTTGGTTTGTTGCCATTGATGGCATCCACAGGGAATGGTGCTGGGGGCACGATCGAGGACGTCGAAGACCTTCGGGCACAAGGTCGAGACAATGGTGACATGGAGGTCGGTCTGTTGAAACGGCTGCAGCGTCCAGGCTGACGGGGACAGCTAGCCACTAGAGATCTACGGGCCACTCGGGACACGCGCATATGTCCGCGCTGGCCTCACGTTCACGCACACTTCCTTGGAAGTCCCATATGTCGTCCACGAGCTCCGCTTTCCAACTGATCCACCCGACGGAGATCACATCCAACTGTCCCGTCACACGTCCGAGCTGCCAGGTGGCCGTAACATACCTCAAGTCGATGCAGTCTGGAAGGACATCTTCAAGGACGAGTTCGTCAGCGTCTCAGCAGGCCCTATTTTGCATTCTGTGCCTTGTGTCGGGTTCGTCGTCCAAGAAGCACCCGTCCCCGGAAAAATAGATCCACAAAACTACATCCCCAGCATAAAACGGACCAAGACCCCGATGTCGGTCATGAGTCGTTTACAGCAAGGAGAGAGCGTAGAGCTTTCGGATGGGACTGTCCTGCATGGGCCTCCTCGTCGTCCCGGTCGGAAGATCGTGATCCTGGGCGATACGTACGACCCGTCTCCCATTGCAAATATGGCTTCTTCACCCGACTTACTCGTCCACGAGGCAACAAATGCTCATCTGCCTGGCATAGATCTGACCACCAAGCCTCTCGATACCTTGAAGAGCGTCGAGGCAAGGGCGAAGTCGAGGGGTCACTCGACTCCGCAGATGGCTGGCGCCTTTGCGACACGAATTGGAGCGCGGAGGCTGGTCTTGAACCACTTCTCACCTAGGTACCCTGGCAACGACGACGTCAGTGCAGAGGCCAAGGTCATAATGGAGGCAATCGCAGATCTGGCAAGGGAGCAGTTCACCGGAGAAGTCATTTGTGCCAGGGATCTGATGACTATAGATGTACCACAGCGAGACACGAACCCGTAATGGTGCGATAGCAATACAATACCATCATTCGTCCGGAGGCTCAGACAATGCACTACTTGAATCGCTAGCTTCTCCTTCCTCCAACTCCTCTCTGATCCTCCTCTTTGCTTTTAGTTGCCTCGGGTCCTCTGCCACCTCTCCCATTTCGATGTCGTCGTCGTCATCTTGATTGAACGGTGTGGATTCTTTCCTCGAGCGTGATTCCCTTTGCGATGGCAGTGGAGTGCTTGAATGCGATGCTGTGGCCTTCAAAGGATTCGGCTTCAAAGACGACGTCAGAGGATCGACCGACTCGACGTCTTCACCGTCTTCCTTCTCGGCCACCTCGCCGGACTCGGGATGCTTTTCGTCGTCGAGCAGCGGGGTCCCTCGGAGGCCGTCGTCAGTATCAATGGACTCGGCAGCAGGCGTGGGCATGCGAGAGGCTATACGCGACGCCGCGCTCTCCTTGTCCTTTCCAATCAGACGGAGCGAGCTGAGATCCGACACGATGCCGTCCAAGGCAGACTTTTGCCCCCTGATGATGCGTTCTTGCGTCTCATGCTCTGACGAGATCGCAGCCATGTCGTTTTCCAGCGCCAGAATCGACCTAGAGTACGAGACGCGTCAGGAGGGGAGGGGGGGAGAGGAACGGGCGGGAAAGACGTACCGCTCCAGCTCGTCACGACTCGGGAGCGTGTTGATCTTTTCCGTGATCGAGTCGTACTCCATCTTGCGCCTACGCTCCATCTGCGCGTGTTCCAGCGCGATCTTGAGCTCGCCGATCTGGCCGCGCAACAAGTCGTGCTCTTGCTCTGGAAGAACGAGGGGCTAAGCGTCCCCCAGAGACGGGCGGGGGCAAGGAACGAGAGCGCTCACCGATTCTGTGCCGCTCTCGCTGGTACTCCTCGACCTGCCTCGACTCGGCCTCGCAGATCATGAGACCCTTCTTGAGAGACAGCTCGAAGGAGGCGAGTTCGACGAGGAAGGCTTCTCGTGCGTCCTCGACGCTCCCGCCGTGGGTGGATGGTAGTAATGGGACATGTGCCAGCGAGGCATAAGCGTGAAACTTTTTGACGATGCGGCGGAGAGCGCGTTCGTCGTTGGTGATTCGGGTGTGAATGATGGCATCTAAAGGGAGGGTCCGTCGCAGTAGACGCGTCGACGGGTCGCGACACACGTGCCTTCTTCCTCTGTACAGAGAGGTGGGATGGTCGGCGTCGCTTCGCGCTGGGATGTCGATGTCGACATGGCCACGAGCACAGCAATAAAAACAAAGTTGGCGGCACCACTCAACTACATCCGAAAAAAATGTGTACACCTAACCCCACTCCTCCGACACAAAGGGCGTCACCAGGTCGAATATCTCCTCGTTCCCACCGCTGCTCTTGTTTGTTTTGTGTCTTCCCATCACGCGCTTGATCATGCCCCCGACCCCTCTCTTCGAAGCCGCCTCCTGATCGATTGGAACGACACGGTCTGCCTCCGTCTGATAGCAGCTGTCAATATAGTGCGCCAACTTTCGCAACCCGCTCGAGCTGTCGTTGGCGGCTCTACGCGAGTCTTGCACCGCCGACTGCAGGTACATGGCCAAGTTCGGAAAATTGATCGGAAGGTTGGGATATGGCGTCGTCTGCGTTGATGGCACGACATAATATTTGGCCATAGGCGACTCGGGACCATCGCGAAGAAGCGCCGGAAGCGGCGACAGTGCATACGAATACGGTAGCACGCTGACGTCCCCGTTGGTGTACTTGTGTGAGTTGGGTAGGTTAGGAGGGAGGGGAAAGTCCGTTGTCAGGTAAAGCACTGTTCGCCACTCGGACGCAGAATGATGGATCTTGGCAAGCACGACCGTGAGCAGGGCGACGCTTCATCCCAGACGTTCTGACGCACCTTGATAAACTGTACTACAGTTCGCAGTTTGAGTTCATGTTTGGCGGCGCTAATCGCATCTATGGTAGGTTCTACGCGGGTGGCGCTCAGTCTAGCCATCAGCTTGAGCAACCTCCGCCAGCTGGGAGCCTGAAAATGAAAAATGGGTGCTTTCCCATAAGGAAGCGTGATCACGTTTGGCATAGGCCCAGTCATTGGTTGTAACGCGGTCGAGATGACCGGAAGAGCGAAACCCAAGGCTAGACGAAGTCAAAAGATGGGTCGGACGAGCTCTACAGTGAACACGTACAAACACCCATGAGCATGTCCCGTTCGACGTACTGGTTTGCTGACAACGGGACGACCGGTCGCGTGGATGGACCTGCTTCTCGATCCGCCTCTTGTTCAGCTCTTTCGTCCAAAGGATCCAGGTTGGCCGATGGCCCAGGGGAATGATCAGGACTTGCAGACGGTCGTGTAGGTGACCTGTACCCAGAGGAAGCACCAAAAAGATCGTTAGCCAGGGATTGCCCGGCAGACGAACTGGCTTCGGACGAGACCGACGTCCAACTGGGCCTAGAGACAAAGGAGGGTATGAGGGATTGCTCGCTACCGCTCGATCTATTTGATAGAGTTTGAGAGGGGGAAAGGGAGACACGGTCAGACGAGGGCGTGAATTCGCTTTGCGGGTGCGCAGCGGAAGCAGCCGTAGGCGAAGGAGAGACGACGGTCGAATGCGAAGAGGCGTTTCGGACTAGGTTAGAAATGGCGTTGGCATACAATGGAGGTATGGGCGACGTGGCCTCCCAATTCGTGTACTGATTCTGAACGTCGCTAGGCGTCCGTCGGGAAGGATCACTTGAGTCGCCATTGGGCTCGTCTCGGCCCACGGGAGAGTGCGAAGCGGAAGAGTTCTGCGACGAAGTCGACGCCGTTGGGGTTATCAAATGCAGCCAGCTTTCGCCTTCTGGAGGACGCGAAGAGGGCTTTATGGCAGAGGTGGACACCCGGTTCGTGGATGGAGGTCTAAGCGAGGTCGAAGGGGATGGTAATGGCTCATCGAGCGTATACGTGGTGTTGGACAGCAGTCGTGATTCTTCCAACGCTCTCGCGAGCTCCTCCTCCTCCTGGGTGATCAGCTCTTGCTCGCGTCTTCGAGCCTCCGAAGCGGAAAGTGCGAGCGCCAATTCTACTTCCTTGTCGTCGGGGGAGAGTGGTGTCTCGGGGGCGATGGGTTCAGGCGGCTTAGAAGACGGGCTGGTCACGGGCAATGGTATGGATGTGGGATAGAGCGGGATTCTCGAGGCGGGGGCGATGGTCAGGGCTAGCGGCTTGGGCGGGATCGGCGGCAAAGGGTTGGTCGGGGACTTGAGCAACGCCTGTGGTTTCTGGGGGACGGGAGGGACCGGTGGGAGGGAAAGTTGGCGCTGGGAGGAGAGATAATCGCCATACAAAGATGAAGGGTGAGGCGAAGTGGTCGGGCCGTGGCCGTGACTGCTACGCGGGCGTTGACTGGCGCTATTGTCCCAGACGCGTGCGCGCTGTCGACCGGGGGTGGGGCTGGAAACCTGGGGCATCGTTTGGGGCATATAGGGCAATGGGCCGGACACGCTGATATGGCGAGGCCTGGAGGGGGGGCTGAACTGTGGGGGAGAGACGTGCTGGGGCGAACGGTGATACTGGCAGGCTGGGGAGAAGGTGAACCGGGTGAAAACGAGGGAGGCAAAGACGGATACCTGGATCGTTGTAGGATTGCATTGCTATGCTCGACGATCAGGCGGACTAAGGCAGATAAGCAAAAAAAGGAGGGCGTGACTTCGTTCCTAACTCAGCCTCGCCGGCAGTGCAGTCTGGTCGACGAGGTCGACTGCGGACAGGTGGGAGTAGCGTGAAAGCCTCGAGTACTGACAACAGCGCCCATCTCGCTTCAAATTTGCACCCTTGTAAGGGTCCAAGGGCCATTGCTCAGATAAACAATACTCTAGCGTACAATATGCAAAAGAGCAAGACACAGGAAAGACAAGTTATGCTGATGAGTATGCTCGCCTGAGTGAAGACATGGAGTCGGCAAGTATGTTGAATGACATGAGGTGTATGCAGCAGAAGATGAGATGAAAACGAACGGGACGTGACTCATGAGACGCGAGAAGGTACGAATTTAACGGCAGGATACGAAACGCCCTGCACAGTGGAGGTCTTGAACCCCAACTTCCGCATCACCGCCAACAGATCTGCTCTTTGCAGCGGCTTGGAGAGCGAACCCGCAAACAAGCCGTTCTGCTCGTCCCCCGAGCTGTAAGCGCTGACGGCGATTATCGGTGTGTTGGTGTTCTTGTTGTTCGTGCTCTTGATGTATCGAGCGGCGCTCTCACCATCAACTGGTCGATCTCTCACATCAGCAGATGCGACCGAGGCCAAGATCGATGCACTTACGGAGTGGCATGTGCAGATCCATCAAAATACAGTCGAACTCTGCGAAGCGACCTCAATTCAGATTATTTAAAATCACGGAAGCAACTCACTGATGTCGCCCATCGCGACGCCGACCGCTTCAGAACCATCAGAGACCACTACGCAACGGCATCCAAGACGGATGAGCAGCGTTTCTATTATCTTGGCCGTGATGGGATTATCTTCAGCCAATAAGCAAGTCACGGCACGATCCGTGGGATCCGGTCCCTTGCGCAAATCCACAGAATGAACCGATGAAGGGGGTGTCACCTCGAACTGACTCAAACTTTGCCCCGTCGAGGAAGGCCAGTTATCGGAGCCAGATCCATCACCCGCACTACTCGAGACAGAGGCAGTTCGCAATCGGCTCGGCATCGTGTTCCTGCGCTCGACGCCATCGAGATGATTCAGTTTGAACCTCTCGATCGCGCCAAACTCCGAGGGCTTGCGCGTATGATTGCCGGAACTGTTCCCCGGCGTGGACGGCAGTATGCTTGCTCTCGACGGCGAGGATGCAATTGACGACGTCGACGTCGACGGAGAAGGGGGGCCCTGCGATATGGTCTTCTGATCTATACTCGTCACGACACTCGGAGGCTTCTTGTGGCGCTGCGACAGACTTCGCTTTCGCGAGATGCTCGCTGGGTCGGACAAGGTATGAGCGAGGGGTACCAGGTGATCCGTCTTGAGCTTGCGAATCACGTCGTCGTTGGCCTGTTTCAGGACTGGCAAGTTCTTGAAACTGAACGATCCAAAGTCGTCGCTGGCCGGAGAGGGCGCTGAGTCTCGGTTGCTTGCCAAGACGATGCTGCTTGGTGGGACACTAGTCGCGTTGAGGGCCGGACTGTCAAGGCCGGTGATAGCAATGTCGTCATCATGGAACAACTGGGGTATCGCTCCTCGGGGATCGAAATAATCCGTCGACTCCGGGTCCGAAATTTGTGGTATGAAAGCGGCTTCTTTCGAAGTCACCTTGTCCCATTCGATCCCTTCAAAAAGGGGGTGATGTTTAACTTCGTCGGCTCCGTTGACACCTAATCGGGTTGTGGGGTTGGTGTCCAGCAGTCTTCGCACGAAATCCCTGATCTCTTCCGAAAAGTCTACCCAATCTTCGTGCCAATCGACATGTCCCGAGAGTATATTTTCGAACACCTTTTCCGGAGTCTCGGCATGGAACGGTGGGATCCCGTATAGAAACTCGTATGTGATGACCCCGAGAGCCCACTGAACGAACGACGTCAGCTACCGTACGTCTGCGAGTAGAGCACACAAGGACGCGTACCCAATCGACCGCGGCATCGTCACCACGAAGACCTAGTATCGTCTCGGGTGCCAGATAGTCTGGTGTGCCGACGAACTTTTGTTCCCCAGAGGGCGTGTTACCCCCCGAATGCGAGCGTAGATCCGTGGTGAGTTCTGTGGCGAACGACTGTAAGGGACTGTCTGAAGCTCTGTTCCGCCTCGAATAAAAGCTTGGCATCAACTCGGAACCACTCCCTGACTCGCTTATGTCGTCAGCGGAGAACTGGAACGGCGACGCCCCGTTCCTAGACGCGAGATGTGTTCCTTGGCCAAAATAAGAACCTCCGTCAGACGGTAGCATCGGAGAAGCGAGAAAGCCCGAATCCAGAGAAGGGGGTCGAGATCGTGAATCATATCTTGTGCGATGGCGAAGTCCCATTCCCATAGGTCCTTCCCGTGTCTGTCGACCCAAGAGACCGATTCTGCTGAGCCCAAAGTCGGTGAGCTTCAGATGTCCGTGCTGGTCGATGAGCAAGTTGTCCGGTTTCAGGTCCCTGATTCGGCAAATACTGTCAGTTCGACTTCGGTTGCATGCATGGCGGAACTCACCGATGAACGACGCCGCGCTCGTGAAGGTACTCGAGACCCAACACCACTTCGGCGATGTACTGACGCGTCCATTCTTCCGGCAGCGATCCCAGCGACTTGATGAGAGCAGCACAGTCGCCGCCGTTCAAGTACTCCATGACGAGGTAGAGATTCTCCTTGCTCTGGAATGTGAAGTATAACTTGGCTACAAACGGCGACTCTGCCTGTTTCATGAGAATCATCCGTTCTGCCTTGACGTTGGTGATTTGGTTCTTGGCGATCATGTCAGCTTTCTTGAGGACCTTGATCGCATAATAATCGCCGGTGGCCTTCTTCTTGGCAAGGAAAACCGAACCAAACGCGCCTTTGCTTATCGGCTTGATGATGTCAAAGTCCTTGATGGAGGTGGCCGTAGAACGAGACAACGGCGCCGCAGACGGCTGACGAGGAGACAGCGGCGCATTCGAGGACGTCGGACTGAACATCGGGTTGACAGTGGAATGTCGCCGGTGCCCACGACGAGAGGCGACGGGGGCATCTCGAGGGAGAATGCTAGGCGACAGAGGCGGCGTGATTAAAAGACGAGGCTCCAAGAGGTTGCTAGCAGATCGGCGAGCCCTTAGAGTACCATGCTCGATAGGGGGTTCGTTGAGGTCCATGTACGGTGGGTGGTCATCTGGGCATGTAGACGCAGTGATCGGTGCCGCCAGAGCAAGAGGAGACGATATGGACGATGGCGTCGAGGATCTGGTGGGCATTTTGTTCATCATTTGCCAGGTCGGCGGAATCGAAGTAGGGACAGGCATGGTGACTTGTTGCCGGTTCTCGTGTGGGATCGGGGACGGTGCAATAGGCGTAGGACCAGACGATAAGGCATCTTCGGCGGAAGCGCCCTCCGAGGTAGCCTGAGACGATGCGGTTTCCTCCATTATTTCGGGCATCTCACCCCCAGTCGGCACAAAATCGTCTTCGTCTTCGCTTTCCTCTTCATAGTCGACGGTCGCCATGCTTTCTTTCATCTTCTCCTCCCACTCGTGCCATACCTTTTCAGAGTATCGGATGGCATTTTGCATGCGGATGACATTGTCCACCTTTTGGCGCATTACGCGCTCCGCGTCCTCGGCGAGTTGGGTCAACGCGGCATCCTCTATTGTCGGTTTACACCAGTTTCGAACTTGGGACACCTTGCGCTCCGAGGTCGGGGAGAGTAGCCTTTGGCGCTCAATGGGCTCCTTGGACTCTTCCTCCTTGGGCGAGGGGATGGTGACTTCGAGGGCGAGCTGCAAGATGTCGTCCAACTGCTGCAAGAGCCGACACTGCATCTTCTTGACGCTGACACGCTGCATCTTGTTCGTCCGAAACAGCTGAAGCGGGTTGGACATGCTGGGGGACGTAGATGGAGTGAAGATGGGCACTCCACGGTATTCGGGAGTCAAGGCCGGCGACGAGGTCTCCAGTGCGAGCGAAAGCTCTTTGATGGTGTTTCTCAGTTCGCCGATAGATTCGTTGCATTCTCCGATTTCTGCCTCAAGATGATGTACGTCCGCACACGTCTCGCTGTGCTTTTCAAAGTACCATTGCGGGATGTGGTACTCGCAGATGCGACACAGGATGGGTTCGGAGGATATGGGCTGCGCAAACGGAAAGGGCGTCACAGGTTCATCGGCCGTATGATCCGCCGTGTGCGCTTCCTCTAGCAGGGAGTCCTGACCGACTTCTCCGGATTCCAGGATAATGGAAGGAGACGGATACTCATACCGCGGAGCCGCGACGGGCTTGACGACCCACATTGTGTGAGACGGTTGGGCGTCCTCGCGGTCGATCATGAGCATGCCTTTGGCCTCCATCTGTTGGTAGAGGACCCCGCAGGCGAGAAGTTCTTGGTGGCCGTCGGGCTGAACTTGGAGCCTGAACCTCACTTCGACCGTGTGAGAGTCATCTTGTTGAAGACGCTGAATCGCGTCTTTGAAGACGGCCCAATCCGACGGCGCAAGCAAGCGGGATATCCGCGTGCCAGCAAGTTCAGACGGGTCAGTCCTGTGATGATAGAGGGTCAAACGGCCGTCATCGAGTCCCAAGGAGAGAGGTCTCACCCAACCACGACTCTCCACGCATGATTCACCCAGATGAAGTGGTCCCCATCCAAGCTGAGCTCCATGATGATGTTCTGGTTCTGAGCCGTTTCGGCCTGAAGACGCAGGCGCTCGGTAGCCAGCACTCGAGCAGACTCGTTGTGCTCTAGCAGTTTGCTGGGTAGTCGGGTGGAGGGATCAGGAGAGGTCGATTTCCGCAAGAGGTCCCTGGGGTGTTCGTCTCTGCTACGCCTGCCTTGGCTGACGGCGCGGGTCATCCGTAGACGATGTTCGTCTTCGAGAGAGGTGCGCAAGGAGCCTTCTTCCCTGTGGCCACGAGTGGTCGGGGTTGGCGCTGGGGGCTGTTCGTCGGACGGTTTGAGGACGAACATGAGGGGCTCGTCTTGTTCGTCCTCGTTGTTGTCGTCGAAATTCCAAAACTGTTTCTCGGCCTCCCACCACTCGACGACGCGGCTGAGGCTGGCGACGGCAAGGAGGACCTGCACGTACCAGTTTCGGCCGTGCCAATCTGGATGGTCGTCCCAAGCTCTTCCGATGCGCTGGACGCGCTGGACGAGGGACTCGCAGACTTTTGGCTGAGCCATGAGTTGGGCGGTGGTCATCTCGGTGACGTCTGTGGCGACGCCAACGAGGTCGTAGAGGGCAGTCATGATGGGATCGACGGGGTCGTCGACGAGAATGCGGGAAGAGCGACGATTGATGGAGGAGATGGGAAGGACATCAGAGAAGCTGCCGTGGGTCGGGGCAGGAGGGAGGGGAGACCTGGACCTGGAAGTGGAGCGGGAACTCTGACCGGATCTAACGGGGCGTATGGGAATGTGGACCGTGCGGGAAAGTCTGCGGGAAGGGAGGCTCTGGGACGGCCAGACGGCGTTGGACTGCCTGCGGGGACTGGTGGAGTCGGAGAGGGAGGAGGGAGGGACGACGGGGCTGGGGACGGAGCTGGGGGAGGAGGGGGTGTGAGCGGACCTGTCCCAGGGGTTTGTGTTCTGTCTGCGCAGGGAAGGGGAGGAAGACGAGGCTGGAAGGAGAGCGGGGGAGGAGGTGCGATGCGTCAGGGCGGGAAGGAGGCAGGTGCGATGCTCTGGAGACGCACGGTGACGGCTGTGGCGGAAGTCTGGCTCGGCGTCGTAGCTGCTGTCGGAGTAATCGTCTGCCTGGGAGACGGGACGGGGGTCGTGGAGAGAGTCGGTGTCGCCGTACTGGGAGTCGTAGTCCAAGTCGCGATCGCGATCTTGGTCGCGGTCCTGGTCGGCGTCGCGGAGACGCTCCTCGAAGAAGACGGTGACGTTGTTGATCACCCTGCGTAGCTCCTTGTCGCAGTCGGCCTTGGCGGTCTTGAGACGGCGGGTGACGTGCCTGCGAACAAAGGGCATGGACACCGTGTTCGAGGCGGACGAGGACGCGGTGGACGCGCCAGAGGGGACGTCGACGAGCACCATGTTCACGGCGACGTGCTCATCGCTCGAGCAGTCCAAACCCCCCTTCGGTGCTTGCCGACACTCTCCGGGGTCCCACCCTCTCATTCTCTGATTATGTCATCCCCCTTCTCATGCTCGTCCTCGACATCGCCGCCCGCGCCCTCGCACGGACCCGCTCCCGGCTGGCCCCCCTCCGGCTGTCCTCCACCCTCAGAGGTGACCAGGAACACCTCCAGGACATCCTCGACCAGGTAGACAACCCCCGCGGTACGCCTCTCTCCTCCTCCCGCTCCCCCCGCCTCATCCCCAGCCCAGCACAAGACACCACCCAATGGCAAGCCACCGGTTTCCGCAGAAAATTCGCCCCCAGCATGGTACGCCCAGCGTGTGTCCTCCGCGCGTCCTCTCACCTGCCGAAAACAGTTCGTTCGCCCGCACTACTGGTCCTACCAGCACCGCTTTCAGCCGAAGAGCGTGAGAACAGCACCCCCCCTCGTAGCACCCTCCCGCAAGGAGGCACTTCGACATGACGTTTTCCGCGAGCTAGGAATAGATCCTCTCTGGGAGACGAGCAACTCGTCCCTCCTCGGCGCGTTCGTCTCCGACCTCGGCAAAATCAAGCCCCGCACGCAGACCCGCCTCACGACCAAGACCCAGCGCAGGCTCGGCAAGGCCATCCGCCGCGCAAAGATGATGGGCGTTCTTCCCCTCTTTTACAACCCCGGCATGATGCCCAAGTCAGGGCACAGATAGATAGCAGTACTCTTCCCAATGCATTGTCCCGCGTCCCTGATCGTGTTACCCGCATCAGGTCTACTTCGCACAATCGCCGCATCACAGTTCCGCCAGCAGCATCGTGCCTAAATTCTGCACGACCTGATCTCCGATCGCCCTCTCCACCGTCTCCTCCAAGTGCCGTTTTGGGTCCTGCTTCCCCACATGACGTGTCTTGAGCTTCTCTGCAGAAAGCATCGACTCTTCTTGCACAGATTTGTTGTACGCCTCCGATAGCGTAAGCATTTTCTGCGGCGCATCAGCCGTACACTCGGTTTCTGTGATCCGGCACCCACCTTGATGGCGTCCTCGTTGCCCTCCTTGTGAGAACAGAAATCTCTCAGCTTCAGGCCCTCCGTCCAGTTGCGCTTATGTAAATTCATCAACATCGCCTGTTCCAGCTCCGTCTTGCGGTAATTGACAGCGATAGAGTAATAGTGGCGGTTCAGCCCGTGCACGAGTGCCTGGATCGATGGCTTGTTGATATGTCCGATGTTGGACGTCGTCTGTCGTGGTTCTCGACCGGCAAGCACCGTCTGCGGGTTGATGAGACGGAAGGCATCAATGACCACCTTACCCTTGACGGACTGGATGGGATCGATGACCACCGCCACGCAGCGGTTCTGCATTTGTTCAAACGACTAGGGCGAGAGGTGAGATCGCGCGCGGCACGTCGATGGCAACCTTACTTGCTGTGTGTTGATGTCGACGCTCGACAGCCAGCATCCGAACCCTGGATGTGAATGATACCACCCGACCACCATCTCGGGTCTGGTGCCATCAGTTCGACCAACGCCGAGGCACAGGGGGTACTGCTCACCGGCCAGTCTGCTTGAGCATGTCGAGCATCTTGGCTTGAAACACGTGGTCTACAGATTCGACGGTGACCGTCGTGCCCGACTGGGGCATGGCGAAGACGTCGATGACTTGCACCGTGTACTCGTCGACGAATTCGCCGAGCATGAGGCCCATGACCTCCATGGGAACCCCGGCACGCCCGTGCTTTAGCATCTTTTGCAGAATGAACCTTTCATGCGTGAACGAGCGGGCCGCCGCGCACCTTGAGCAACGCGAGGGACGAGATATGAATGACTTCTCCGCTGTGTCTACGTCAGGGCCACGCGTGGTGCGGACGGAATGCGGAGACGTACTTGTCTGGAACGGTGGTGTCGACGGGGCCACGCATGTTGGCCCTGAGCGAACTTCCCATGAAGTCGTCCATGGTCGGATGCGTAGCGTATGCGCGCCGCTGACGCGTCAAAGAACCTTGTGAATCAAACACGCACAAACAACACCTCCGAGCCCATGCCCACCAGCGAGCTCTCCGACGCGCTCAACCCGTACTATGCCCAGCCCAGATCTAGGCAGGCCCACGCCCCGGGACAGCAGCGGCCCCCGCCTGCCCCGCATCACGCCCCGCATCGCAGCGAACTCGAGCTGGCCATTTCCGAGCCGCCCAGGCCGGCTGCGACACCACCCATGTGAGCAGCCAGCGTGCATGTCTCTTGCACACCTCGCTGAGCGCACTGCAGCGCCCACAACCTCGCGCGCTCGACAAACCCACCTGGTGGCGGCATCCATGCGGTGCAGGAGCTCCTGCGCTTCCTAGCCTCGACGAGGGAGGCGCAAGAGATCGAGCACAGGCGGAGAATCGCCTGGGAACAGGAGCAGGAAGCCAAGTACAAGCTTCGTCAGGCGGAAATGGAACGGCGCATGCTCGAGATGCAGCAAGAGATCACAACGTTGAAGGTGCGTGTGGCGTTCAACAGCCCCACGTCCTCGTCGTCGGTCGGAGCTCCTGTGAGCAATTCCATCGTGTCGCAGTTGGCGTATTCCCCGCTCGTGCCCGGGTCGCAACAGCCGACGCCCAGTACGTCACCCACGCTGTCGCATTCACCCAGTCCGGCGATGTTTTCGCCTCTGGCGGTGGGTAGACCGTCGACGCAAGGGCCAGTGCCCGCTGCTCGGTTCGTGACGGTACACGCCCCCGCCGCACACGGAAGTGCCCAGACGGGTCGCAGAGCAGGATCAGAGAGCGAGGAAGACGACGAAGCATCGCCTGGCCAATATCGGGCGCGGCGACGAAATCACCACGACAGGCGTTGTCTCACGGTCCAGGTAAATGCAGGCTGTTTCGAGGTGAAGCGGTCTCTCACGTCACACGGGTCATGAAGCATGCTATGCGCAACCACATACTGCACATGATGATGCTGGAGACGGACAAGGAGCTGCCAGACAGTCATGCGGAAGGGACGCTGCTAGGAGCGGACGAGGCGGTGCGGTTCGTATGGGACAAGACGCCGAGGCAGTCGGTGCACAACGGACGGATGAAGGAGCGAGTGCTGAAAGACTTGAGGGAGAAGCGGAAGGCGTACAGGCACGTGCCTGACAAGGAGTTTGGGAAGAAGACGATGGATTCGGCATTCGAACAAGCGTTCGTGACGCTTCGACACAAGTACAAGACGCAGAGGGACGATTCTGCGGCACGCGCACACAAACAAAGGGAGGAGGTCAAGGCACAGCGTGCGCGCCGACTGAGTCGACGGAAACTGGTGAGTGTATGGAGGGGGACGTGGCGAAAGCGACTGACGGACGTTGGAAGAAACTGGGGAACCGGGCGGAGGCGCGAAACAAGATTGGCGTGTTTGAGCACGTGACGTTTGACGGGGCGCTGCAGATGGAATGCATGTCGTCGGAGGAGTCGACGGAGGAAGAGGACGGGTCGACGGGGGCGCGGGCGACGGTGTTTCGGATACGAGGAATTCGGTGGCGGAGTGTGCGGCTGCAGCGGTTCTTTGACGCGCTGGACGAGATGGACAAGGTGGAGAGCGTGCAGCGGCCACGACGGGGAGTGGGACGGCGGGAGCGGTATGCGGGGCCGGTGAAGGAGGGCACGGTGGTGCCGCCGTCGGGGGTCGGTCGGTGGATGGTGAGCAAGGCGTGGTTGCGGGGGACGGGGACGGCGGTGGACACGTGGGCCGAGGCCGGGCCGGACGTTGATCTCGGCGCGGTCCTCGGCGAGGAGAGCGACTAGGTTCCCACGGTGCATGTACGACAGCTCGTCGTCGAGAGTTGGATTTTCATGACATGCACCTCTTCACTCCCAATCACGTGGCGCTGGTCGCAGCCTGCTATCCGCCCTGGTCCGCGCTCCAGTCCGCCGCCCCGGAATTCCGTCCGAACGCGCAGGAGCTCTCCAGACTGACCTACTATGCGTCGAACAAGCCCGGAAAGTTGCACAAGGTCGGCGCAGAGCTCGAAAAACACGCCAGGTCCGAGTGCTCAAAGACCATCGCCGGAAACCCGCGCGCACGAGCGTCGGTCCTTTTCTTTTCTCTCCAGACCCGTCTCACCCGTCCCCGTGCAGCTCCCTCCTCGTCACCCTCGCCATCCTCCGCACCCTCGCCATCGAATGTCGTCGCGACATTTCCCTCCTTTCCCCCTCCCTCCTTGTCTGTCTCAGAACAACCCTCAACCTCGTCTCCTCCGACTTGGAGATATCCGCCCGCGCCGCCAGCGTCGTGCGTGTTCCCCCCTTTCCCCCTCTCTCCCCCACCCTCACCCTCTCCAGCTCACCGCATGGTGCACCTACACGGACGGCCTTGCCGTCGGCGTAGACGGCCAGATGACTCACGACTACCTCGCCGTGCTCGCTCACTTTGCAAGACAGTCCATCGTCGACATAAAGTCCGTCAATTACGAGATCAGAAACAGGCATGCTCCTCCCCGTCCGTCCCCGCCCACGTCCTCATCCCCGTCCAGGACCCGTCTCGTAGGCCTCGCTGCCATCACCGGCGTCGTCAACTCAGAAGCTCTCTACTCTTCCTCCACCCAGTTCAAGTCCCAAGTGTCCCGCATCGTCCCCGCCCTCCTATTTCATATCTTGCAATCTGACACAAGGGCCCTCGACGAGTCGTACGTACTCTCTCCTACATGTCCCCTGCCGCACCCCTCACCCGTTCCAGCACCTTGGCCATCAAGGACAACGCCCCCTCCGTCTACATGGACGAGTTTCGCACCCGTCCCCCTGAGCAGAGGAGGGCCGCATCCATTCATGTCCACGTCGACGGCCAGTCTGGCCCCTCCTCTGCCGACGTCCTCACAGCGTCCCTCCGCGCCCTTTGCCTCCTTTTGCAACACTCCAATGCCGCTCAAGTATGTCTCACTCTCCAAGCAGCCTTCGAGACCATGGACGATCAACACCTCTGGGTCAAAGTCGATCAAGGTCGCTGGTTCGCCCGCAAAGCCTGTCAATGGACCCAGTATCAGTACCGATACGCCGTCCCGTCCCGTCTGGTCGAGCAACTCCTCGAGACCCAGGACGCCCCCGTCTCCACCCATCAACAGAGAACCTTGACAAAGATGCTCACCACAGTATTCACCTCTCCTATCCCCCTCGTCAACCTCTCCACCTCTGACATCGTGTCCAACCTCGTGACGTTGGTCCTCCGCAGGGTCTCGGTCAAGGTTGACGACGACTTGCTTCCCACACTGGTCGAGTGCATCGGTTCCCTCGGCACCCACGTCTACTACTCCGACCAGATCCAGGATCTGGCGAGCGAACTCATCAGTCGTCTCGTGACGGTCGAAGTCCATGGATCGCCGTCCCTCGAGAAAGACGACTACAACAGGCGCCGCTCGCAAGCAATCAGATGCTTGTTGGCTGGTCTTGCAGGTCTCTTGCTTGCCGCGGACGCAGCGAGGAAGGACGAGCATGGAAAGACCATGATGTCCCCTGAACCTTGTTCCCTCACACTGAACAGCGGCGCCTCGTCCCCAACGTCCCACGTTCCACAGCGCAAGAGAGTATCTGGAGAGATTTGGTACGAAACATTGAACCTCCTGTGTGATGATGATTACTCGGTGAGAAGCGACTACGCCCACACGTTCGTCACATACTTGCGCCAGGAGCTCGCCAAACGCGGCCCTCCAGGCAGCGCCAAACGTCAAGGGCGATCGACCGAAGAAGGTTCTCTCGTCCAGTCCAATAACATCAACCTACTGCTCTTCGGTGATCCTGGCACGCGATCGTTGAACGCCACTCATGCTTATTTGTTCATGTTGGCCACCTCCTCGTCGCTTGGTTCTATCCCCGAGCCTTCTCCGTCTCCAGCGTATTCGTTGAACGGCGACCTCGCGTCCATCGGGGTGTCTTCCACTACCCCGAGCTCTGATCCTCCTGGACAAGGTACGGAGATCGAGATTCAACTCTCTCGACCGTCTTCCTCCCGCTGGTCTGCAGGCACCGTCACGCGGTCCCGCAAAGCATCCAACGCCCAGAGGTTGTTGGAGTGTACCCCTGAGAAAGTCTGCTCCGCGAGCCTCGCCTCCTTATCGGATCATGCCCTCATTCTCCATGTCCTCACTGCCATCCATGAAGAGGTTCCCGTTCGGGGCCTGTTGACTGGAATACCCATGCTCTTTTCACTGGACCGTGCTACACGAATAGAGGACGAGCTGGATCTTTCCGTTCGACAGCGAGCCAGAGCGTTGAAGGAAGTTATTACCCGTGTTTGGCTTGTTATTGGCCAGGTGTGGGAGTGCGTCGAGCTGATAAAGCTCGCAGAAGACGTAAGAGCGGCGAAATGGCATTTCTACTTTAGTGCTAATACAACTGGGTCTCGTGCAGGCACTCGCTTCGTTGCGCGGTTCTACTCTACTTCCGCAGGTGGCGGACTTCATCCCTGGTGTCTTACGCCCACGAGAAGAGCAGGTCATGTTCCCTCCGATTACGGAATCGGATATGGCTGAACGGTCACATGTGGACGCCGAAGAAGCCCTGTCGTTGATCGTTTCGTGCAAAAACGTTCAGGAGGCAAGCGGCATGGACCGGCAGGGCCTGATGCGCAGGTTGACCATTCAGTGGTCTGCAGAAGCCGCGCTCAAAGACTGTGAGCGTTTGACAACCCCCACACGTATTTATCGAATTGACCGGTCCACGTTAGCCCTCGAGCGACCTGGGACACACAGACCCCTGACCGAGAACGGATCCCCCTTACTCAAGCTGTCACCTGCGCTGATGGCCATCGAAAACCTCTCCCTTCAGAGCCTGACCAGATCTGTGCGCGGTGTCGGCGTTACTGACCTGAGGGAAGCTCTAGAAGGTCGTGCCGGGGCTTCTAACCCGACCCTCGCCCACCCCCCCTCCATGTCGACACTCGATCACGCGCTATCATTAGATATTCATACTCCACGTCTCGCTCCAACGAAACCGAAACCTAGATTCAAGAAGCGAGCAGTGACGGCTGGGTCGGGCGAAGTGCGGGAGGTCTTGAATAAGCTTGGGATAGGGAAACCCAATGGCACCTCCAACTTATTAAAAGCGTCTTTTCCATCCATGCAAAAGTCCGATCACAGGTGAGTTTTCGATATTCGACGTTCTTCGACGGGCACTTGACATCGCGACTCGCCCTCGAAACAGTTCCAAACCTACCATACTTTTATCAGGTTCTTGAATTTACATCCGACGCTCCTTGTCTCCTTTGCTCACCACCGACTTCGCTTGGTTATCTATTATTTTATTGCTGCGAGTATCTTTCGCCGAGTAATTTATCCAGGAATCCTTGCACACGGACGTCATCTTACAACATAAACAGTAACATATTTATGTCGCGAGCTGTCTCCTTTTACCGGCAGCAATAATAATTCTTCGAGCGCCCTCCTCCTTTTCTGTCCAAAAGCTGAGTTCACTCTGAGCCTTCGGATGGGCAGTGAGACGTGTTCCCTTCTGTGGAGATATGTAGACGATAGGCATTGGACGTGGCAGGGTGGACTTACGATGAGACCCTGCAAGAGTATCTCGTAGATGGCAGACTGCTTGGTGCCTTTTGCCACTGGGTCCGTAATTTGTTCCGTGTGACGAAGGATGAGCTTGTTCAGCTCTTGTTGAAGCCGAAAGAGACTGGACAAGTCAAATCATGCAACGCGCGCCCGCGAGAACGATTGCTCACTTGCTGAATATCATGGTCTCTTCGCTCTGTTCTGTCAGCAAGACCAGCGACTGAAACAAGTTGATGTAGCATCTGCAGATCTGTGTGCGGTAAGCGATCGCGGGACACACCAACTTGTGGAACACTTGCGTTCGTCACCAACGCGTCAGTCGTCACAGTCGCCTTGCTGAAATAGCCGCTCTGACGATCCGACAGCTTCTTGAGTGAGTCGCAGTGCTCTGAAACGGCCTTTTGGAACACGGGCCAAAGTTGCAGGCGCATGGTGAAGAAAAAGGTCTCCAGCGGCGAACACTGGCGTTTCTGAACCTCTACGGTGACGGCTTCCGTCAACCGAACCATGGTCAGGAGGGGCGTCGCCGGCGGCAAGGGTTCGATGACGGTCCCCAAGAATGTCTGATACGGGGCAAGTGGCGTGTCAGTTTCAGTCTCTCTGCCTCTGACGTCCGCGACCTGCCTTGGTATACTGCAGAACGGGGTCGAAAATCTTCTTCCAGATGTTACCCAGTTCCGTTTGTTCGGCCTTGTCCATGGTGGCAACACGGTCGAGTCCTTGGGGCTCAGGGGGTCGGGCATTCGCGACGGGCGTTTTTACTTCTGAACCAACGGCAGAATCGTCGTCTGCGACCTCTTTATGGTCACGAAGTTCTAGCATAGCCGAGAGCTGTCCGCTTTCCGATTCTTTAGTAGTGGAGGGCACAGATGACTCAACAAAGAAGAACGATGAGACAAACGAATACTCTGCTGTTGCGTTGTCCATCAGAACCAGGAAGAGAGACCTAAGGATGGCTTCGAGCGGCTCTTTCTTGTGACAAACTTAGCTTATACATAATGGACGAGTCGTCGTGCGTACATGAGCTTTATCGTCAGCCTGATACGCAAGGATGACAGCTGGCCCCTCCAATTTTGCTTGGCTCAAGCGTTCAAGGTCTACACGGATACCGTCGTCCTCTGCTGACAGAGTAGCGATGCTTTCGAACTTCTCTGTGACTCGGGCCTAAAAAAACGTCGATCACGAATGGACGAGCAACGACAACGAAAGCTCACCCTCAGCAAACCGAGGCTACGAATATATCGTCGGAACGCAGTCTCGTAGTATGTACGAGCAGCAGCGATGTACGATTCTTGTATCTCCTTTGCTACGGGCCCGGCTTGGCGTTTCAAAAACCCGAACAAGGCACGGTACTTGAGGAACCCAGCATACTGCAACACTTGCATGTTGGTCGTCACGCTGCTCTTTATCGTGTTCAACAACGCGAGGAAGAAAGCGCGGAGTTTTGTCGCTGTCTTGTGAATCTAGTGGGTACTTTTTTGGAGCATCGGACAGAGAAAAACGTACGACTATTCGGAGGGCCTCCACGACGTCCGCGAGTTCTCTCGCAGCCTTGACGCGTGACCTTGCACGCAGGGCGTCCAGCCGTCTCTCAAAGTCGGCGACAGCAGATATCCATGGTTCCCCGACGTCGGTGTCGAGCAACGTCGTAGTCAATGGGGGCGGAATAGTCGTGTCGGATATGAGACTCGATAAGGGTTTCTCGATCCTCTGTGCCCTAGTTTATTAACAGGGCGAGGAAGGATGAGAGACACCGAACCCGACGGCTCTTGAGTCTGTTCTCGATGTCGGTGCTACGCGCTTGAAGTTCAGATATCTGACCGGATACGGCCGACAAGTCCCTCTGGAATGTGGATAGGAACGATTCGAGGGAATCCAAGAGGCGGACGCTGGTCTGCTGCGCGTCAGGTACGCGACGAACTTCGTAGCAGTTGACCGACCTCTACTTGATCATGGAACTCGACGAACTCCTTGGCGCGATGACGGACTGGAACCAAACGTCACAGGTTGTGGAGAAGTAGAATTTGAGGGCTGCTCACACGTGGGCTTCGAGACACCACAGGGGTCCTCTACCTGGTTGTGCAGGTGGAAACCGCATTCTGACATCCGGCAGGTCAGTGACTTGTTGTAAACAGCCGGAGTACTGACCGCTGGGTGATGCCATCTGGCGGCGAGGCTACTTGGACTTAGTGGCAGTGCAGGTATCGGTTCTCGGATCGTCCGTCATCACCATGATCGCGCCGACTGGTCCGAATCGTCACCGTCAGCCGCAAACATGCTGCAGCCCGAACTCAGAGCAGTCGATCAGTGAGCCCAAGAGGATATGGCTCTCAGCTTCAGGACCGCTCGTAGGCTGTGGATGGGTAAGCCATTCCATGTCGATGACTCGGACCCCTCTCGGAAATTCTAAGTCGAATCCTGTATCTTTGGCAGGTCTGATTGCCCTGCTATCACTTGCGTGCATCCTTCTCGCAGTCGTGCTGTGGGTTCACGGCTACGGCAAGAACTTTGGTGCCCTTGTGGCTATCCCTAGTTTCGCACTCCTCGGTGCTATATGGACGTGAGTCACCCGAGTAGCTTCATCTCTTTAATCTACATCTTCAAAAAGGATTTTCAGAAAGATATTCTTCTCCCCACAAATCGTCTGTGTCGAGGCGACATGGGTTTTCGCCCTGCTCCCTTTTCAGTTGCGTAAGTCTCGACTCGTGACCCGGTACGCTTTCGTGGACTGATAATACGACGTACAGTTCTCGGTTTTTTCGCATTCGAGTCCGAGGATGCCATTCGTTCTCGATTGGCTGCCACTTACGAAGTTCTAGTGGTATTGGTCTGGACTAACTCTGCGCTAGGTATTTCCTCTTCCACCTACTCGATCATTTGGTTGCTACAACTCCTCGAGTCTTTTTGTACACACTAGGGATTATCTCACTGGCGCTTCTCACGCAAATCGCGTTCGATCAGGAGATATGGGCGCGCGACATCGACTCGAGCCCGTGTCCGTTCCCATTTACAGTTTTGCTCGTTTACGCCTTTCCCTCTGCCGTCAAGTATTTTCGTGGGACCGAGGTAGAAACACGGGAAGGTGCGCCAGCCACCGCGGCAACCTACTGCCTCCCAGGCTGTTCTTGTCATACCAAACCGACCGAGGGGACTGATAGTCAAGAAAGCCAATCATCTATTCCGATACGCGTACCAACCATGATGGAGAGACAGAACGCGGTCCGCGTTGCATTAGGCCGCGTAGCTCGATGATGTTACGATTCTGAAAGTGATAACCTGTCTGTCTGATACTGCAGGATGAGGGAACGACAATGAAGCAGAAGAATTAGAGTGGCAAGCACTTAGAGTATCCCAAGACACGAGCGAAGAAGAAAAAGAGTACAGAAATGCAATTGGATCCACAATCCACCCATTAGCGCTTTAGCCGGCGAATTCTGCCTGAAGTTGCTTGAGTACCGTTGGGTCTGCCTTGTCGAGGTAATTCAGTTTGAATACGTGCGTTCCTCCGCAGACCCTCTCCGCTTCTTGCAGCGCACTTGCGATATATGTAGTGAGCCGAAGAGTCTGCACTGGATCACGCTCGAACAGCTAGGGATCACTTGGCGATGTTGTTATGCAGCACGCAGAATGGACGTACCGATTTACGACGGTCGTACTCCAGGGTGTCTTCGGACCGAGCGTAATAGGATTCTGGAACAGAGTCCACGTCCCAGCAGAGATGAAGATCACTGATAGATACATTTAAAATGAACGAATAAATGCCTTCTTTCGAGAACTCACCCGTCTTCACCATCCTCGGTATGGTTACGACTTTCCCTCATTTCGTAGAGCACATCTGTCCAAAGATTGAAGATCTCGTTTGGCACGCGCTCGAGGACTTGAGGGCGACCAGTCGAGACAAGAGACGCGATTCCGAGGGCAAGCAGTTTGCGGTACCTCGGCTCCGACATATGGTCGAACTGACAGGTGGAAAGATGAAACTCAAGATACAACGAGAGAAACCAAGCACCATACCTGTCTCCAGAACTGGTCCAGGATGACTTCCCAGACCTTCCCTTCGTGTATATTTTCGACTTCGGCCGCGGCGTACACGAGACGAACGAACATCTCGGGATCGGTTAACGCGATACGGGCAAGGACAAAGACACACTCTGTCAGCATGGCGGAGGAGCTCTGTCACATGGCTGAATAGCATGCCAGGACAGGGAAACAGAATCCTACTTCATCGTCGCCGAGAATCCTTATAACATGATTAAAGAAGCCGGATCTGTGCACTGGTTCCCCCCATAGTGATGAGGGGGCCAGTTGCATCATAAAGTTCATGCAATTTAGAACCCCTCTCTGGTTTGTCTGGAGGGCTTTGCCACACATGACGCTCATGACTGCATTCATGAGGTCCAGCGAGAAGGTCTGAAGGAATGTCAGTCAAGAGATGAGAATTTTACAAAAACATACCTGCAGCACAAGGAACGCATCCACGAATAAATAGGATTCAACGATAAACGTGATCTTTCCTAACAGATCCAAATTACTAGCAAGTAATGTGATGGCAAGAGGAAAGAGTTGAAGAAGGCTGGAGGTAGAAGTAGTCTGCAGGGTCGTGGAGTCCCGCAGAGCAGCAAGCCAGAGGTTGATACCATCCTCGTCCAGATTGATGGCCACCTTCACATGCAGTTGAGCAGTAAAAGACGGATCAACGCGAAGACTCACCCCGGGCGACAAACTTTCTCGGACCAAGGATATTACAAGCGGTACGAGAGGAGCCGAATAATTTTTGGAAGACTACGCCACCTTCGGAAAAACACTCTAGATCACGCAACGGCGAACGTACTTTGATCAAACTTTTCACGACCTCGAGGAGCATTGCCTTGAATATCCACTCTTCCCCAGCGGAAGTCCCTGAATTTATAGTTAGTTACGATCACGCAACCAGCAAGATGTACATACATAGATTCGGAATCTGTTCTGCAATCATCTGTACGAGCGGGACGATCTGCTGGCCGGCACATTCAGCAACTACGTTCAAGCTTCTTGCAAGCCGTTGTTTCATCTCTACGGTATCTGCTTCGCCCATAAGCTTCATTAGCTCGGTCACGGTAGCGGGTAAGAAGGGGCCAAAGACTGTCGCGTCAAAACTGACGGTCTGGCACGCATCAGTTCTGTGGTCAGTGATAAAACATATATTTACTCACATCCACGCATTCGCGTACTGCATTGGCAGCAGTAAGCCGGACGACAGCGTCTGACCCAGGGCTCCTGTCCTGTAACAGATGGACGAGAATTTCCCAAATAACAGGATCCGATGCAGGCGCGCACATGTCACTGATCCATTTACCAACCAACCACGCGATGCGACGCTTGATGATCGGATAACTGAATCGTTGTCAGATACCGCAAAACATATCGACCGGATCATACATTGGATTTGTCTCTCTTGCCTCAACGATTAATTTGTGACGCATCCATTCGTTGAACGGAATGACATCCTGAAGCCTAGTGGCACATCTTCCTATCGCACAATACAGCGCTTCTTTTTCAAGAACGCTCGCTAGATCCGTGGTTGGTCGTTCTCCGACGGGAAGGTGAACAAATGCTACACGAGGAAAACTTTCCAGAGACCTACCAAGCATATCTTTGAACGTAGATTCCATCAGCGGGACAACGTAATCCCGATATTGTGCGGCAAGCGTCATAAGGACGCGTTCCCCACAGGGCTTGAACTACTTAGAGAGATAGAGGCCACAGAAGTCGATAACGTACACGAAGTTCATATTCCCATTGCTCGTTCTCTTTGTCTTCTTCGTTCAGCCATTCTTCGGGACCAGCCATCCAGCCTTCGAGATCTGATGGATTCAGAGGAATGAAACGTGTAACAAGCAGCCGGACTGAATCTTCGACAAACTGCTGTGACAGCGCTGAACATGAGAGGTCAGTGAAGAAGGGGATGTCCCAGATATTGTCCGCACTGGTCTCTGTGACTGGACCGCCTTTTCGGAAAGGAGTCCACCTGGCTAGGTTGTCTTTGAAAAGAACCATCGCTTGGACGAGGAATCGGACTGGGTAGACAGCAGTACATGAATCTAATGTTGATGACTTATGAGTCAGAGTCTATGCGTGCTTTCCAACAACTTTCTTGCACCTTGAATCATGTCCCCAGAGCGATGGTTGGTCGCTTCTACAACCTTTGACCAGTAATATAGCACCATGTCGTTACACGTCGGGAGTTCAACAAACTTGGCTGCATCAAGCTGTTGCAACCTTCTGAAGAATTTTCCAAAAACACGAATATGGCGTGTTAATCGATCAATAGAGAGCGTTGTGATTGAGCCGGAGACCAGCGTGGCTCGTACGGTGAGCAAAAGGTTGATACGTAGTTCTGAGAGCGCCCGGAGTTGAGCGGTAGAACTCTGAAATAATTGAAGGAACTACGGTGAAGGTCAAAAAATGTGGCTGAGTGGTTACATGATACTCGCCCATTCTTTGAGTTCTGTCTTCTCACCCCTGATTATGCGGGGCCATGACCATAATGCCATCTTCACAAGACACTTGTAGACAAGATGAGCCACTGTGATAGAAGCGACTGTGCGTTCCTGTCCCAGCAAGCCACTAATGCCCAGTATTGTGGGGGAAAGCTGCGAATAGCATGCAAGAAGAATGTCACGCAGCTGGTCCATGATCTAGCAGGGGGATGATTAAATGATTATGATAACAAGAATGCAATCACACCTGAGACATTGTATTGACGCCTGCGAGCATTTTCATGCTAGCGAACTCGTTAATAAGAGAATTAAGGACCTTCAAACCACGTCTTAAGGTAAGTGTCGATTGAATGGTCGCGTCCGGGGAGCTAGCCAAGGAAAGCAAGCCGTTCTCGATGACAGGCATAAGTTGTGCGAAGAGAGATGGCCTAATATATGTCTCGATTAGATGCAGGCAGATAAACCGTGTGTCAAGAGGTACCAGTTGTGAGGATATTCCACTCGAGCGATTTTAGCGACAATGAGTTCATTACATTGGGCAATCTGTTTGGGAACATCAGTCGAACGGATACACGAACAATATTGATCGAAAATGAACACACAGTGTCGTCTGCCTCCGACAGGAAGGTGAATGAACGTTGTCGGATTTGCACGCGGTCATCCTCACTCAGCAGCCTAAAGGAGTTCTCAAAGGAGCGCGAGTGGCACAAAGGAGAACTGACTTTCTGGACCTCCAATGAGACAGAGCCGCGTTCTTGAACTGTATGATGCTCAGCTGTCTGACTTGCAGAGGTTGAGATAGATCTGCGGCAATACGGTGGAGAGCATTGTAAGTGCCGGAGTGGGTGTCGACAAGGACTTTGAGGCGGTCGGTGGATGGTTTGAGCTGTTCTGGGATCTGTGACGCGGCAAGAATGACGACGTGCCAGAGCTCGTCACCGTTGACAGTGGGCGTTGCCGACGCTGGTGGCGGGTTCATGATCGATCCCGAATGTATCCAGTCGTGAGACGCGTCGAGACTCAAGTACTCACTAGGACACAAATAGACCTAAATAACGCGTCCGTCATGCCACAACCCGTCGATGACGTCGTGCAAGACTCTGAGTCCGAGGGTGACGACCTGGAGTCCGACAGTGGGTCTCAGCTTCCAATAAACGTCCAGCCAACGTCTGATCACGTCCACAAGCCGTACTGCTGCTCTCTCACTTTGCGTATCGAACCACCCACGCCCACTCGGCGTCCTCCCGCACACCCGATCCTGCACCGTCTCGACCGGCGAGTCTCGTCAGAAAAGACCCACCAGACAACTCGTACGATTCTCAGCTTGCCAACCTGTCTACATGCATCAGTTGCGGGCAAGAGTGGACAAGCAAGAAGACAGCCAAGCAGAAGCGCGCGCATGTCAATCAATGCGCAAAGAAACGTGGATTGACAAAAGATACAGTCGAAATTCTGGTCGAAAAGGAAATCGCCATCTCGTCCTCTACTCAGAAAATTGCGTGTCCGCGCGTAGATCTGAACGACATTACGCTGATGGATTCAGTCGTCCCTGCCGGCCCAGTCAAAAAGTCCAAGCGCCAGCAAGTGCTTTCCACCGTCAGGTCTCTGCCAGAGACACGTGACAACATCCTGAACAGAGCTAGGGACATCCTTGGACCTGCTGATGGCCAGGCGAGTCCACAGTCAGTCCAACAACTCGGTCAAAGCGGGTTGGCTCGTAGAAATACACGACATCCAAAGCGTCCGGCATTACTTAATATAAACAGCTTCGTGGGAGAACCACCTTCTACCCAGCCCTTCAGAGCAAGCTCTCTGCGCGCGGCAACAATACCTGCTAAACAGCCGGTTGACGGCTGTGAAGAATTATCGTTTCTGTATTCCGGTACTTCGCTGTTTGCCCAGGACTCTATTTTGGCAGGTGTGAGTATTATGGCCCGGTATTTATGCTACCTCGCGTGCGTGGAGCTTATGCTTTGTCTTCGTCCCCAGCATAAACGTCCCACCACGCCGTCTCCTCTGGACGACTCTAGGACCGTGAAGCGACGTCTCCTGCAGTGACACCTTCCGGCCTCTGGCCTGGAGAGGGCCTCTTGTCACCATGTACTAGAATTTTGACACCGTGTCAGGCCTCCGATATTCTGATCCATGTGGGCTTGTAGAGCGAATTCTCTTTCCGCATCAATCCCATCTTATTACTGTCACACCACGGTAAGGGTGTGAGGGTACCTCAGTCAGACGAGAATTGGATCGTACGTAGAAATATGAATACTCAGTAGCCGCTGTTCTCGGCGCTACAAAGTTCAACAGTTACTTTGCCGAGTGTCGCAAATGAGAATTTGATTCCAGCGTCCCAGAACGTCATGCTTGTTCCTTAAATCTCAAAACAACTCAAAGTAGTAACCGTCCCGAGAGTTGCAGTTACTTATGCGTCAGTGTTAAAGCACCTTCCGTGTCGATCAGAGCGCCTTTATAAATTAAAAATAAAGTTCGTTTAACGATAACGCTGAATGTAAACTACTAGTGGCGTGTAGCCACATAGTATCTCGCAATCTCAATGTTCCTTCTGTTATGTTTCAGCCCACGCTGTGCTCCTTACATTAATGTTCATTAGTGGGGCCTCGCGGGCGAGCTCTCCCAAAAACTTGCATCTGTCGGAGGTGACACAGGGGGCTAATCGGATTCTGGTACGTAAAGTTTGGTATGTAAAGTCACTCTCAACCAATGTTGGATGGTCAAGCTTCAAGCTTCAAGACTCAAGAACGATTAATTCAGATGGCAAACAAGTACAAATAACGTATGTGATCGAAGCGAGCGTTGTTGCCAAGGACATTGTGGAGCAATTTATTTATTGATCGAAGTGCCCGCTCCTCCCATGCTTCACTCATGACATCCAGACGACAGCGTAGCAACGACCCTCACCTTTCGAGTATCTTGGAGTCAGGCGACAGCGGTGTAGATGGCTCCCCAGGACAGAGTCGGGACGAAAAGGGGAGCAACAGTGACGTGCACGTCCTAGTCGAATCGGACTCGTCCACGAATTCTTCTGACGAGTTCGACTGGGACGAAGAGCCTTCAGATCCGGAACAAGAGACACCTCACAACAAGCATGCTCGTAGAGGCAGGGCCCTCTGGCTTGCGTTTATGAGGCTGACTCGTCCCGTCCGAACCCTCTTGGTTGGGGTGATTGGCGCTGCGTTTTTCATCACACCTCTTTTGGTCGTGGAACTCAAGTACAAAAGCAAAGTCGGCGTCCGCCCTCAAGTGCACGCTTGGTCGTTGTGGCTCTCTATTATATGGGCAGCATCTTGTGCGACCTATCTGGTTGTCGACTTACTACCGAGCATTATCGTTACCATCATACTACTTCTCGGTGGTCAAGTTGAGCGATTGAAGACGCAAGTCGAGGTGTGCCAGGAATTCAGTCGTCGAGCCAAACGCTTACCGACTTCCCGAAGCTCACGTTAGCTGTATCCGCATGGCTGAAGTTGCTTCTTGACGTGTCATGGGCGTGGCTAGCCTTGTCTATGATCCGAACCTACTATGACCCGCCAGGTTCATACTGGGTTATCATTAACCGTGTTATGCAGGTATTCTCTCTTTTTTGGTCGCGCGCCGTCATGTTAGAAGACGACATAATGTTTAAACAGGCACTTTTTACTTCCGCTATGATCCTGTTCGTGGAAAAACTTTTTCTGAGATTTGTTGCCATCAACTTCCACCAGCGTGCACTCGCTGACAGGTTGGCCGAGAATCACCTAGGACTGAAAGCCCTCGACCTCCTATCAAATGCACATTTTGCATCAATCAATCGAAAACCTGCACACGGCAAGAAAGGTCACAGAAATCCACTCAGTTCAATAGGCGCCTCTCTCGATCTCGGGGGACTGAGAGGTGCATGGACACACCGGAGGGAACCCCCATCGTCGCCCTCGCCAAGTGATCATGGGCAGGACGAGTCTTACCATCACTCAGAGAAGAAGCGCCATCGACTGAGTCGAGCTGAAACCAGACGTCGACGACGTAACTTCATGGCATCGATTATCGTCGATCAGGTTGGCGGAGCCATCGGACAAGTGGCATTGAAAAATTCCAAGTTTCATAAGGACGGGCAATTGGGAGGGCTTCACTCTGCCAGGAAGCTAGCACGGAAGTTGTTTGAAGGCTTGAAGGCCACGAGCCCTGAGAGACGCTACCTTGTCGTAGAGGGTGCGTAGTAAATCCTCTGATTTATTCATGTATGTGATGGACGTTTACTTCTTTAGACTTTTATCCGTACTTCCGGTCCACTTCAGAGGCTGTTTGTCCTTTGTTCTACTTGCAAGGGCCTGGGCTAATGGCTTACCTAGCATGCCGCATTTACTCTTTTTGACAGGGACGGGAACGGTGACATCAGTAGACCTGAGATGAGAGAAGCGGTCCAAAGAATTTACAGAGAACGCAAGGCACTCACGGCAAGTCTTAAGGCGAGCTTGAACTCAAAATTTCGAAATCTTCTGTCGCTGATAAATGTTAATAGGACGTCGGTTCTGCAGTGGCCAAGCTTGATGCAGTGCTTGTCTGCGTCGCACTCCTTTTCATCATATTTGCTTGCTTGCTCGTCTTTAATCGAAATGATACTTTGGCCTCGCTAGTACCCCTCGCCACCATCATCCTCGGATTTTCGTTTATTTTTGGTCACTCAGCGCAGACGCTCTTCGAATCTGTAAGGTGTCTAGCCAATACTGGTGGCAATTTCTTACCTTTTCTCCTAGCTTATCTTCATCTTTTCCACACATGTGTTTGACGTGGGAGATCTGGTGATGATCGATGACCAGTACCTTATGGTCAAAGAGTTTGGTCTTTTCTCCACTATATTTCGACGAGTTGACGGCCAGGAGATTATCGTGCCGAACTCTCTGTTATCTAGTACCAAATTGGTTCATAACATGCGTCGCAGCACTTCCATGTGTGTTTTACCCGCCTTCCACGAAATAGCACACTCACTGTTGGCAGGTGGGAGAGCACAACTATCATGATATCCTACAACACCTCGTTGGGGATCGTAGAACAGCTCAAGCAACGTATACAAGCGTTCGTCACTGCAAACAACCGCGAATGGTCTAACTGCGCAGTCAACATTAACAAGATGGAGTATCAAAACGCCATCCACCTCATTATAGCTGTGGAACGCAAGTGTGCCGTCGTGCGGAAGTATTGCGTGCTCATTTCTCTCTTCGTAGACCGTTCGAATTGGCAGGACTGGGGCGGGCGCTGGGCGCGCAGGAACGCGTTCATGCGTCATCTCAAGACTGTCTTGGAGGAGCTTGACCTGAGGTACACACTGCCTATACAGCCGATTCTGCTACCTAGCGAGGCTGGTGTACCGACCCTCCCTGCTTGAAGAATAGCTGCACCAAAGATGTATGGGTGATTTGATTTGTTGTTGTAGTTCACCATGTTGCATAGTTGCGAGTTGTTGTCTGCTCACGCGCGTACAGTGCAGTGATATTCGCCGCGGACTCGAGCAGATCTTTTCGGCTAATACTTTCTAGTTACATAGGTACTAGTTATCGATCCATCTAGTGGCTGGCCGATCTACGGGTGAGTGTTTGCAGGACACAGTATATTACAGGTCTCCAAGAGCTATGGAAGATAATCCTGCTACCTCTATGACGCCTCCGACTAAAAGCAAGCTGCCAGTAACGAGAACGTGAATAGGTCTAGTGGCGGAATGTTCTCGAGCTTTTCGTATGGCATGCTCGATGGAGGGCAGTGAATGAATCGCGTCGACGGGAAAATCTTTCACCATGTTTGACCAAGCCTGTTTTAGCTGGTCTTGGGTGGTCGGTCCAGTGTGTTTGGCAGTGGTGAGTGCAACGGAGGTCAAGTCTACGTAGCATGAGCAAAAATATGTAGAGTTGCACCATTTGGGTCACCTACCACCTGCAAAATGTCCATCAGTATAAGTGACATTACTGCAGAATATAACTTGGTCGAAGAAACGACCTGCTCGTTCAGGACTCTGGAGAGCTGAAAGCTGCGCCTCGAGCTCATTCAACATAGTCCAGAGAAATTTTTTGCCTGAACGGCCGCTAGTGCAGTTGAAGATCAGTACACGTAGTGGGTGAGGTGCATTGACTGTAGATTGACTGCATCCAAGGCACATTATTACTGAAGACGAGGCATTGAACCACAGATACTTGCTCAGAGACACCAACGCCAGGACTGGAAAACCATTCGATGCAACATTTGAGGCTTTCTTCAGTGTGCGCCCCGTCAAGATACCAAGTTGTCGATGAGCAGTTAGGATCCAATACTATCTGACAACGACCAGGCCACCTGGCATTCTCCAGGCCAGCGATGAAGCCTTGAGGTAATGGCTCTGGATGCAATGGCCCATCACGTTTGGTGAGAAGAGTACGCGCCAATTCTACTGCGAGACTGGCATTCGACAACTGGTGTCGACCCGCAAGGCCTGGATAGAAAGATCAGCAGTAAGATGGGAAGAAAAAAAGAATGCGCGCCAAATTTGATGCCTTTCGAAGCAGAGTACTCCTTCACGACCCGGAATTCGGACGCCTGCAATGGTTTAGTAATAAATTAGAAGTGGACCTTGTGACATACCTCGACATTAGTAGCAACTTCTCTGAGAATAGCCTCCAAGTCGACAGACGGATGGTGATGTTCAACGGTGAGAGCTGGGACGTCTTTCTTGTATATCCCGGCCTTCTGTCTCGCAATGGCTTCGATGGTACCTCCAAGAATCGCGACGTGGTCCATCCCGAGAGCAGTAATACCAGTAACGACTGGTTTTGGGACGACGTTAGTGCTGTCGCCTCCGCCACCCATGCCGACTTCTAGAATTGTTGCATCAACTTTGAGATCCTTGAAGACATGGAAAGCCATCAGAGTCAGATATCGAAAGTAAGCAGGCATGGCCGGAGCTCCGGCAGTGATCGGCTGTACGGAGATCTGGAGTTTAAAAGTAGGGACGGCCAGCGGAAGGAAGCATACTGGATTGTCTTGTAGCTTTTTCCAGACAAGGAAAAAATATTTTGCGAACTCCTCCTCCGACAAAGGACGACCATTGATTCTGAGCCGTTCACGAACAGCAACAAGGTGTGGTGAAGTATACAGACCTGCGTTCGTTCGGAAGAGACGTAGTGCGGAATGGCGGGAGACATACCAACTTTCATGCCGGGTTTTACATGTCGGAGAATCGAGTCTGTGAAAGCGCTGGTCGAGCCCTTGCCCTTCGTACCCGTGATATGGATGACATTGAGGGCATTAAGGTCATCGCGCTGCAATGAATAGAAATGAGAGAGAAGGACTCGAATCGGTGCAAAGCATACCGTGAGTCCTGTCCTAGTGACGAATTCATTCATTTCTGCTATGGCAACCTCGTTGTTGAAGCCAGCAGCTCTTGTAGCGGCGAGAGTAGCAGCGTTACTCTGTAGGGTGTTGATGGAGTTGACTGCATCCTGATACGACATTCCTGACATTGTCCTTGAGAAGAGAGATAAGGAACGAGATCCCGCGAGCCTGCTGAAAAGCATGGATCAATTAAGGTTAACCTAATCTTCGGCGAGAACGGCGAATTGTTCCGAGCTGTAACAAACGGTCACGTGTAATGCAACCCCCTGAATGTGACTCTGCTGCGATGATCCCGTTGTACATATAGTATCAGCCAGGGGGATGCCATGGACAAGTACCTGGTCGTTAGAAAGCCAACCCTTCAAACTGCTCCATATCCTCCTCGCACAAAACCAGATGAGGACCGACAAAGCTGGTTAAAGTACCTGTCTCGTCTCAATCCACAGTAACCGACTCATGCCACTGGCTGCTACAGTCCCCCCACTCCCCTTAGTGTTGGCGAAAAAAAGTCATCCTCCTCTGCTACAACGAAACATCTTTTGAATACCCTCTCCGATGGTTCTAACCCTATCACGCATTCCAATATCTACGAGCGTTCAGGTAAGCTCCCGCCATTCTATCGGACGGACAGGCCGAGTCATCAGTGCTATTAGACACTGCCGTATCTTCTACCATCGGCCATCAACGGGGAGAAGGAAGAATCCATCGCAGTGTTTCTGCGGAAGCTTTTTTTGAAGATCGTTCAAGGAAACTCACTCTTCAGCGCAGAGAGGAATCTACTGAAGGTGCCTTAGGCAATGTCCGCATTTACATTGATGGCTACCTTGACGGTACAACCGACATCGAAATGAAAAGGATCATTTCACAAGCGGGCGGGACTACCCTGTACGTTCTTGTTCTTCAGCTTGTGGCTTGCCGGTGGTTGCTGTCTTACCAAGCCTCTTGTTTTAGATTGACACCAAGGGGTGCAACACATATTGTGACATCGCAACAACTGAATGTTGACTGAATGGGTCAAAAACTCACAAAATTTTGACAGCAAAATATAATCTGGTTCACGTAGTCAAACCGGAATGGGTGACTGACAGCATCACGGCTGGGCGACGATTGCCGGAATATCGTTATGCGCTGATCAGACCTTCGAGCACAAGGAATCTTGTAGATATGCTCAAGTGCGGGCGGTCCAGCTGAATATAGTTCCAGCTTGTAGTCCCACTCACCGGGTAATCTACACCGCTATTATTTATTCTGAGATCGAACCCAAGTAGCTACTCGCACTACCTGACATGTCTGTCACGTCAAGATCGCTACTAAATTCATAGTCACTCATTGTATCTGAATGCGCTGGTATCGACTCCTCCGCCTCCAACCTGTCCGCGCTCTTGACGCTTTCCGCGCATCGCAAACACTCCCAGCCAGAATCCAGCCCTTCGTCAGCAGTGCGCATCATGCGCTCGGCGATGCAATGGTAGCAATATACGTGGCCGCAGGAGGTAATATATGGGGTATAGATCGGGAAAGGTGGAACCTCGTCTTGTCTGATTGTTTCTGATTTTGCAGCAGACGCAGCTGAGACTGTATCCACGGTGTACCCTAGATTGAAGGTGTAGGACGCATTTTCAGCGCAGATTGCACATTGATTCGCGGGGAGAGCTTTGCATTTGCCGTGCTTCCGAGTATAGCCCCCGGGAGCGCCCCTTGATGTGCGGAAAAGTTGTATGATCAATCGGGTAGTTCGGCGTTGGATCGATCTCGTGTTTATGAGGGGCAATAAAAAGAGAAGGAATTCCTAAACGAAGTGAGAGAAAGACGATAATCTGTAAAGTGGAGACGGACAGTAAAAGCATGCCAGACCATTTGGCGATTCATGAACTCGTAGCTAACTTCGCGCTTGACTTGACTAGAAGTAGGTACGAGGGACATCCCAAGGACTCGATCCGACAAGCTGCGATACCTGAGACAAGACATTGATCCAGCAACTCTAGCTCATGCAATCATGACTTACCGGCCATTCAATAGAAAGTCGACGAAATTCAATAAGCTGAGAAGTGAATGCGTTGATTCCAGTCGTGTGAGCATCTGCCAAGCCACGCGGCGCGCGTCACTTGAGGGGGTATCCGGCCAAGCCTGTGACAACGCATAGCCACGCAAACGGTTGTGGAGATAAGGAATGATGATGGTAAGTACACCGTGGACAATGAGTGTTCGCCGAGGCAGTCCGCCGGCTGTAATTTGGGATGTCGACAAATGTTCTATCCATTCAAGTAATGCAACACGCACGGGTACACGGGACTGGGTCACTGGTGCTGTCCGGAATGCTATACTTCAGTCCCTGCAATCGAGCACCGTAACTAGCTCCAAGCCCCCACAACGAAAACTTGTAGAGTGTGAGTCGGATGACGAGTGTTAATTCTGAGTCAAATTTGCTTCTCAGGGCGGTCTTCACGGCCGTCAAGAACGGAAGTCAAAAATGATGCAGACATACGTTAAGGAGATTCAGGGACTTTTTCAGTGGTTCGCACAACAAATGGACTAGCTCTTGGTCGAGTAGTTCAGCATCGAGCTTCCCGACGCGCATTACACGGAGATATGGTGAAGCAGTTGAGCCCAGTGTGTCCCGTATCGAAGAAAGTGTTGGTTGCGCGGAACTATAAACCTGCCGCCGTAGCTCTTGCCATGGTCCTGAATCAGTCATGATGGTCACAAGCAGAAATGCGATTTACATATATTTTCGCATCTATCTTTGTCACGTGACACCGATGAGATTCCCAAGTCTCATCGAGAAGCACCGGGCAGTATAACTTAAAAACCATGGCAGAAGTGCTGCAGAAACTCATCCTGGATTTACTAGACGAATCTGGCACAATCAAAGACACAAGGACGCTGGTCATACCCGGACAACGAGACCTAGCTACCAGCCATGAAGACCAGATCATGATCCTGGGTGCTCTGAACTCCCTCCTTAGTCGCGAGGCACGTCGAAGGCTCACGACTACATTTGATCTGCTGACTTCTCCAGTAGATGATTTCTTATGATACCCACGAAACGTTATCTCATGCCCTCACGCCAGAGGGTGCACAGATAGTCCTAGAGGGATCGCATGAAGCCAGAGTCTGGGCTGCTCTACCGGTTAAAGGAGAGTGTGACCCAATTAGAGTCCAAGAACTGAAGAAGATAGTGGGTGATGAGGCAACCAAGGTTGGCCAAGGACGTGCTTTCAAGAATAACTGGATCGCGAAAGAGGGAAGTGGGTTCGTCAAGGCAGTGAGTGTTACGGTCCTAAGAATCATTAGCCTGAGTGATTTAGCTCTTCGAATCTGTGAGGCGGCTGAAATAATAGACTCGACTCGGCTCGAGCTTCGCGAGGTGGAATCGAGTGGAACTCTTCAAGCTGGCGAGAAGGCACTGGCCGAGCTGCGAAAGCGCAAGCTCATTACCCAAAGGTAGCCTTACTTTCGCTACGCGGTGCTATGCAGCATACCTCCATGTTCGTTCAGGAAAGGGCAGTGGTTTGCGGTGCACAAAGGTCCAAATTTCAGCACATCAATCGCGAAACCTGAAACCGATCTTACTGTCGAAATGCTCACTTCGTATGTATCATTTCTCCTCGTTGAAGGAAAGAATTGATTGAATACAGCGGCACATGGAAAACGGCCGCCTTCAAGAGGTATAACTTCGAAGCCGATGGTATCCCAACATCCGGGGGTGCCCTTCACCCACTCCTTAAAGTCCGCGAAGAAATCCGTAGCATATTTTTGGAGATGGGGTGCGACATGCTCATCTTCGCCTTATCGTTCGATCACCTGATAACTGTCATAGGTTTGAAGAAATGCCAACGAATACTTTCGTCGAGTCAGGCTTCTGGTGCTTCGATGCTCTCTTTGTACCCCAACTTCACCCCGCGAGAGAATTGCAGGATACCTTCTACCTCTCTGGCAAGCATTTACCGCTCTCTTGAACCCTTGAGTCTTATCATAGCAACAGATCCTTCGGTCTCGCTGCCACCCCCCCAAGCTTACTACAAGCGTGTTGCTGAGGTGCACGAACAAGGAGGATACGGCTCTCTCGGCTATCGGACACCCTGGTCCCACGAAGAATCTCATAAGCTTCTACTTCGGACGCATACCACTGCTTCATCAGCATCGATGCTGTACAAACTAGCTGCTCGATGCAGATGTGAAGAAGTATGTGATGATAGAAGAGAACTGAAGTCCACCGCCTCGCTGTGGACGGGAGAAGACGGCTTTCGTCCGGCAAAGTTGTTTAGCATCGACAGAGTTTTTCGAAACGAGACGATGGATGCCACACACTTGGCTGAGTTTCATCAAGTAGAGGGTGTCGTTGCAGATAGAAACCTGACTCTCGCCGATCTCATCGGTGAGTGATACTGTCTACCCTCAGCGTTCGTTTGAGGTCATTGATGAGACCCTAGGATTTATGCGGGTGTTCTTCAAAAAAATGGGCATGAGTGAGGTCCGCTTTAAACCTGCGTACAACCCGTACACAGAGGTCCGTATCGATGGACTTACTGTGGAGATCAGGATCTGACGACTATGTCTTGACGTTGCTCAGCCATCTCTTGAAATTTTTGCTTTCCACCCTATGCTACAAAAGTGGGTTGAAATCGGGAACAGTGGAATGTTCCGTCCCGAAATGCTCGAACCCATGGGCTTCCCAAAGGATGTCCGCGTGCATGGTTGGGGTATCGGCCTCGAAAGACCAACAATGATTCGGTGAGTGCAAATATTAAGCTCTTGCATCTAAAAACCAACCAGCTCGAAGGTATGGAATTAACAACATTCGAACTCTTGTTGGGCACAAGACGCCTATCGAGAGCGTGGAGAATGCACCGGCCGTCATGTTCTAGAGGTTGTGATACCACGATCGTCGCGGGAAGACAGCCAATGGATGTGAGACCTCGTTGTATCGCCGTTAGTCACCACGCAAGCTTGAAATCATGTAATTGTATTCTCAAGCAAACCGACCAGCAGTTCAGGTACATCAATCAATGGGCACTTGGCCCAGCTGCTTGTATCTACAAGCCGATACCAGATCAGAAAGAGAATACTGCAGCGGTCTTGCGAGAGCCAAACATATATACGATGGCTTGACTCATGAACAAGCCAACGGTGATGCCAATCGTGACCGCAATCATAGCGGTTCCAACATCAACCGCCGACCCGTTCGCTGTGATACCTCCCGCTTGCGAGAGACCAGACTGAACACGAGGAGCGTCAGAATAGGGACACTACGAACGCATCTGAGGGATAAACACCCACCGGAACCAGGAACAGGACGCCAGTGACCATAGACGTGAACGCCGTGCCGCTCATCTTCCTCGAATAGATATTTCCCAGTAAGCCCACGGTAAACGCACCGATGGCGGAAACGATATCTGATCGATTGAAGATATAATGGTTGGCGATCTTGTTGGTCGCATACGAGGCACAGGAAATAATGACCATCACGACAAGCTCCTTCGACTTCCACGGCTGTAGGTTCGCGAGGGACGTCAGCGTGGAGAAGATGGGAACGATTAAGAATTGAGTCCACCACGGAAGAGGTTGGATGAACCAGGAAAATGACCGAGGGCGGTAACATCCGTTGACGATGTCTGCCATGTAATCGTTCGTGGCATTGGTGAACGTAAACGTGCCAATTGCTGGTGGTGTACCGTGCGTCGAGTTATCGGATGCAAAAGTACCAATCAGGGTAACGGTGGAAGATAACCTAGCTGCTAATGTTGCGAGGTGGCGTCGAGCCGTCGGATCGAAGAGAAGATACAGGTCTGAACCGATTTGCAGACCAAAACCAAGGAAGAGGGTGTAAATGAGAGCGTACACCATCTTGACACTACCGCATATAATATTCTTGGATGCTAGCTCAAGGGAGCTAGTCACTATTTTCGCGGGCCCGGGGTTAGTATGGAATGGCATCCAGCAGCACACTCGCTTACGGATGAGGAATCCTGGAAGGATACCAATGATACCGGCGGATGAAATAGCCTCATAGCAAAATATTTGGCTACGAATACTGCTTAATCCTCGGGCCGTGAAGGACATAAGCATGGCCGTCGTGATTCTAGCACGGTCGCTCAACACCGATCTCGGGAGAGAAAACGAGTGACGCACTCAAACACATTGTTATACATGGTCGACTTCGTTGCGACATTGAGCTGGAGGTAGCACAGGACGAAAGCGCCAGCGCCCGCAATCCACATGTCCAAGAAGGAGCCGCCGAACGCCAATGGACAAATGAGCACAGACAAGGAAAAGCTTAGGACGCATCGAAACCAGGCAGTGTACAATGGCTTGGCAGAAAGCAGTTCTTCTAGTTGTTGCGTCGCCTTCCTAGCGCTAATTTCATCGTGCAAAACGGCTCGGTAGATGAGGTGAACTTTGTGGAGGTTCCCGAGAGCAAGACCACCTGAACCCTTGACGAAGTGCGTTTCGGACGTCATGGTGTCGTTATCTCCGAAACAACATATGATGACGCCGGGCAAATGAATGAATTCTGCGCTAATCTCCAGGATACGGGCTGCGGCTACAAGCTGCGATTCTATGCGATGCGATGGTGCACCAAATGTCATCAGAGCGCGAGCGAGCCTGAGCAAAAACTGGTGACGCTTCAGGATAGCTCCAACGCCGTAAGTAACCAGGATACTGTGACTCTAGCCAGCGCAACTTACAAGTGACGTTGAACTCGATACGAATCTTCTGTTGCTCCTTCCTGCGCTGACGATAATCCATTTGCCTGAGAGCATTTCGGCGTTCATCTTCATAATCGTCGAGGCAATGTTTCCTGACGTGCGTTATGCGAGGATCATCCGGATCGAGAGCTTCGGAGCCGGTGTCCGAATTGGAACCGTCTGAGTTGTACCGCCCGAAGGATGGACGTTCGCCGAACTTGCCGACCGCCTCGTAAACTTGGGAACGAGAGTGAGGCATTCCATTCGTTCCTGGGGCAACGCCATACAACTCCATCAGATTTGCAAAGATCCCTTTGTTCCTGCCATCTCTGTCGTTCAATTGGGAGTAATTTGGTTCGCCGTCGATATCGACGTCCTGCAAGTCGCCCTCGTGATCTTGCCCGGTTGGGGTTTGGGCTTCCGTGTCAAATCTGTCCTCGTCCCTATACTTCGTCTCTGCTGCGAAGCTGACTTTGTTTTGTGGCTTGGGCCGGGGCACAGACTTGGGATCGTACGCGGGTTGTGGAGGAGGGATGTCGTACGGATGCTGATGTGAAGCGAGCGCGTACTTTTCGTCGAGGTGATCATCCTTGTTCTTCATGCTGAACTTCTTGGCGAAAGCTCCGGCGTCTCCGTCAGCACCACCACTGTGTAACGTTGGACTGGAGCTACGAGACGGTTGCGGAGGTTTCTGGACAGGAGTTACTCTGGGGCGCGAGGGCTCCCGAACCATGGGATCGCCAACCGGATGCGGGGATTCAAGAGGAGGATTGTCTGGCCGAGGGGGATCTCTGTACAAATGGTGAGGTAGAGTTGGAATATGGAAAGAGCTAGGGTATGCCACGTCGGGATACGCAGACTCCCTGCGGGCAAGGTCACCCTGTTCCACTCCATACCGTATCAGAGAGCGCTTGTTAGAGAGAGGCGAAGAGACTTGCCCAGGACCAGCCTGGACATTCTTCGGAGAGCTGGAATAATTTCTGGGCATCCTTAGGTATGGAAAGAGCGTAAGAGTAGATAGTCCCCTATTCTACTCTGACTATATCAGGTTCTACTGAATTTGATAAGATAATCAGTTCAGTTTGCTGGTCAGCAATAGATTTGCCACAGCTTACTAATTCGGCTTCTCGGCCGAGTGTAGTATCTGAAGAGTCCAACTTGAACACTAAGAAGCAACTTAGACTCGGAATGCAGCATTATCGACATTTCTGAGGTTGCTCTACTTTCGTAGCAAGCTTGGCATGCATCCGTAGCGTCCCATAGAGAAAGTGGTATGGGGGCCATGGCCGGGGCTGGCCAAAACCTGTAAAAGTGGGACTAGGGGTGTCAGATCTGACACCGTGGAAGCAGCGCATCTACCGGAATGGGAGAAGAGACTTACCAACAGCCTAAGTGTAAGAACGACGATTATCATCGTTCAAGTTTGAAGGCCAGATTACACAGTGCAACATCATACCCGTGGCCTCATTTCTCCAGGCCCTCCCATTCCTCGACTGTGATCCCCAACACGCCCTCAGGGGAACCATCGAATGGGTGGAACCCCAATCTTTCATAAAACAAACTGGCTGCCGTGTTTCGAGGATCCATTCCGAGCCAAACGGCTGTCAGTTTCCTCTCCTTCAAGTGTTTGATAGCGACCTCGATCAACCTCTTCCCCCACCCCTGCCTTTGATGCGATTCCAAGATATCAATGTGCAGGTGTGCTGGAGAGAACGCGATCTGGGCCTGTGACGCAGATGGGAAATCCATGATGGATTTGATGTATTTCTTGTCCGCCTCTGATGGCTGGGGATCGACAACTGATCCCTGGGCGTACTTTGCTTTGAGGGGTGGCCACCAGGATTGCGCAGTGGCTGCCTCGAATGCGCGAGTGTCGAGGGCACCAAGGGTATATCCCACGACAGACTGGTCTGAAGGAGGGGAGCTCTCGGTTGGCTTCTCTACGAGAACGAAGCCCCATACGCAATCTGGGACATTGACATAAGGGAGGGCGTAGACCTCACCCGGGAGTGATGGGTAGTTGTGAACGCTCCTCCCAGATTTACCGGCCTCGGACGTCTCCAAACAAATTTTGGAGAGCGCCGCGTCGTCTTCCTTGGTCGCTGGACGGATATAGACTGGCATCGGTTGTATGACAGAATGACTATGCCAGAAACGGGAGACACGTCTAAGCTGTAGGGGACGGCAGGTCCTGTGTGGAAAGACAAGACGTCCTTGCGTGGGTCTATCAGCTGAGTATGTTACATCCATATCTAGCCGACGTGTGGCGGGAACTAATGGGGGCACCGAATCCCAAATTATCTTCCACCCTGGCCTCCCCCGTTCCCCGCAGGTTCGTCCATCGGGCCCGAAACCACTGACGGCAACATGATTGTTTGTCAACGCGAAAGATACGCGACTTACCAAGGACACCGAGAACTATGACAATGTATATCCAATACTTCTGCAAGAAGCTCTTTTCGGGTGCCGGTGCTATCGGTTCGCCTTCAGCTGTCAGTGGAGGAGGCGTGCGCAATTCAGGTCTAGCAGGACTTCAGAAATAAGACGATATACGATTTAAAAAAAGACGTGCTGAAGTGGTTGACGTGGCGACATGAGTGTGATGGTCATGTTGAATGGGGGATACGACTTGCGCGCCTCGGAAAAAGAGCACGAGCCGTCGTGGGGCACTGGAGAGACAAAATGGTCGACAGCAAACGGAAGGCCGGAAGGAGAGAAATGGATGGTGAGATGTGCAGAGGTCGAACCGAGTAGGTGACACTAGTCGGACGGGGTATGAGCCGGCGAGAAGTTCGAGCGTGTCGGGATGACTCACGGCTTTCACGACAGATGTTGGCCATGCGTCATCTGTGACACCGGGGCGTTCGATCGCAACCTGGTACATCGCCCCTGCATACGTGGGGTCCACAAGGTCATCGAGAAGAGCGTCGGAGGGGACGAGGGTTGCAGGAGAGCCAAGGGGAGAGACGGAATGCAGAGGTGGATGAGCGACCGTGCCAAGCTCAGACCAAGGCGTCATGGGAACTTGGTTTGGGTGCACGACGCGATGTTGGACGCGAATCGACTGTGCATTCGCGAACAAGACGAGGACCAACAGCGTCAAGTACATCCTACTCGGAGTCGCGTGTGGGAAAGAGTGATAGCCGCTCTTGATCATCAACTATCATAAATGCCCACCGTCGCCGTAGACAAGGCAGATCTTTTCGAAAGACTCGGAAGGGTATACAGTCGGTGTTCATCACCGCTCAGCCTTCGCACGGACCACTGATCTTCCGTCCCTCCAGCCACGGAGGAGTTTGATAAATTATGTTTCGATTATGGTCTCGAGCTGGATGAGGACGTACGTGCCTCCAGCAATATTTCGACATTCGGGCTCATCGCAGGCGCTCGTAGACGACCGAGGACGTAGAAGAGGCGATCAAGAAAGGCCTTGCCACAGAAAGACCAGTGCGTAGCTACCTGGCTGACATGTCGTCTCCTTCTCACTCACCCTCAGCAACTGAAAATCGAGGTACCAGCCAACAGGTTCGTCGTGTCGTTACCCCTGTCGAGCTCAACTTGATCAGCTATCTCAAGATACGATCTCCTTTGCGTAGAGGGCATATCCCGCGCGCTCAACGCCTTTCTGGGTAAAGCAGCACCCCCGCGATACAAGCTTCTCCACCCCCCCGGTGGAGATGAAAATCTGATAACAGTCCACGTCCATCCAGAAGTGTGTATTCTAGCTGGCTTCGCGTGATCGGACACATTCTCAGTGCGATCAACCAGACTCGACGCGTCCGTCCGCTATTTGCCTGCGCTGTCCTCCGTGGTCTGAAGTTCACCCCGCGCTCCTATGCCTCTTTCATCGACCTTCAAGACAAGCTTCACCAGAATATCGGACGGCGGCGCTGGCTGGTCGCTATAGGTACACATGACCTCGACACAATCGAGCCACCGTTCAGATATGAGGCTAGAGATCCAGAAGCGATCAGGTTTACTCCACTCTCGAAAGATCAGCCATACACTGCCAAAGAGCTGATGACGCTTTACGAGGTACTTCTCCTCCGTCGTATCAGGTGATTTAATAGTCATGCTTGTATTTGGCAGAGCGACAAGCATCTTGCAAAATATCTTCCCATTATTCGTGATGCACCGGTCTATCCAATTATATACGACAACCAAGATCGGGTCCTCTCTTTCCCTCCTATCATCAACTCAGATCGGAGTAAAATCACACTCAACACGCGGAATGTGTTTATAGATGTTACGTCCACGGACGACACAAAACTGCAAATTGTCGTCAACATGGTCGCAACCATGTTTTCGGAGTATTGTGAAGAGCCTTTCACGTAGGTTTTTCAGTGCTAGACTGGATTGTCCGTTCGGATGACATCTATTACAGGATTGAACCGTGCAAGATCGTTTTCCCGGATGGATCGGCTCGCATCTCGCCAGACATTGCACCGCAGACCGTGATAGCGCGTGCATCTTTTATCAACTCGTGCACATCACTCTCACTCTCTGCCGGTGCTATTGCCGAGCTCCTCACGCGCATGTCTCATTTCCCGAGTACATCTCCCGGCTCTGATGAGATTACCGTCACCGTTCCTTGTACTCGTCCGGATATCTTCCATGAAGTGGACATTGTGGAGGACGTGGCAGTTGCTTATGGCTTCAACAATCTTCCTGACATCTTCCCGCAAACGAGCACTGTCGCACAGCCGCTGGAGATCTCGAAGCTCGTGGACGTCATCCGAAGAGAATGGGCGATGGCCGGATGGGTAGAAGGGCTCCCACTTATCCTGGTTGGTACACGCTGCGACTTCTATCGTCGAAGGCGCGTGCAACTGACCACGATGGCATGCAGTGTTCGCACGAAGAAAACTTTGAGTTCATGAATCGTACCGATCCAGGCAATCTCGCCGTCAAGATCGCCAACCCGAAAACACTCGAATTTCAGGTCGTACGAACGTCTCTTCTCCCAGGTCTTCTCAAGACTATCCGAGAGAATCGATCTCATCCTCTGCCTATCCGGCTTTTCGAACTCTCCGATGTCGCGTTCAAGGACACGTCCAAAGAACGCCAGGCGAGAAACGAGCGACACGCCGCAGCCATCTGGTGCAGCAAGACTGCTGGGTTCGAGGTCGTGCATGGATTGCTGGACAGGGTGATGAAGATGCTGGAGGTGCCCAGGATCGGAAAGGCGGATAAGGGCAAACCACGTGGCTACTACATCGTCGAAGGGGATGGTCAGTCGGTCTTTCTCCTCGAGATAAGGGCGCGCTAATGCAGTCTTTTTTTATGTAGATCCGGCCTATTTCCCTGGTCGTGCTGCAACGATCTACTACTGCTCTCCCCCGGCTACACAGGCGACTCTGAACAACGTCAAAGAGGCAGCTGTGGCCAGGGACATGGCGATAGGCACTTTGGGCGTGTTGCACCCTTCTGTGTTGGCTAGTTTTGAGATCAACTACCCCTGCTCAGCACTGGAGTTCAACGTGGAGGTGTTCTTGAAGAAGCGGTCATAAACGAGTCTTGCGGAGACAGTAGTAGATAGGCTGCGTGTCAACGAATAGATTCATGTCTGTCAGTAGAACGGTGCCCAAATGAAACCTGTATCGAGGTCAAACCAGCAAAATAGATGTACAGAACGTAACCAGTGGTAAGTCGGTGAATTCCTTCTGGAGCAGAGTGGCGATTAGGGTATAAATCAATATGAATAGATGCGTCCTTTCCCAGTGCTATCACAAGCAAAGGGTATGTGATCATTCACAACAACCCCGCAGCCCTCAGATCTTCACACAGTCTCTGCTCCCTTGCAAACGCATTCCTCGCTCTCCTCGCGCGCTCTGGATCAGAATACCATGGCGCAGTACTTTGTTCGTGGCCAGAGGCACTACCGTCCTCAGCAGAGAGAAGGGTGGAGTCAGCCGCAGCGCCGACACCAGCATCGGGCTCGGACGGTCGCTGACGGCTCGAGTAGCGGAATAGGCCGGCGCGTTCAAAGAAGGACTGAGGTCTGACTTCTTCCTCGTCTGCAATCTCTGACTGGGACCTGGCGTGACCCCTCGAAGAGGAACTGGACGCGTGGGAGGCCAGGATTGATCGTTCCCATCGTTTGACGCGCCAGAACCCGAGTGTCGAGGTCAAGAGAAGGAACCAGCCGATAGTCATCAGGAAAAACGAGAGCCATTCAGTCGCGAGGGGCCCCGTCAGAAGCGATTTACTCCATTGGTTCTCGCCTTGTGGGGGAGGTTGGGAGGTGGCGGTAGTGGGAACGGTGGCATTGCCGAACAGTGCAATGTTGTTGTAGTAATCCTCGGCTTCTTGAGTGCTGCCGAACGTGAGGGTGGCGCCATCTTCCCATGTGCCTGCACCAGCATTCATGGCATCGTCGAGCCTGGCACGTAGCGCGAAGCCCCATTGGATCAGGGTGATACCAAGACCTGCGCGACTCCCGAACTTGGCAGCGTGTGTGGTGTGCATGACCCATGTCAAGACAAACCCGACAAACTGGAAGGTGGTGCTGACGAGAGTGTTCCAAAGGAAGGCAAACAGCGTGCCTGTGGGGAGAGAGTCGACAATGACCGAACCCTGAGTCGGTGTGCCAGAAAGCGCATTGGGATCATAATGGGAGGAAGGAGGAAGGAAAACGAGAGATGTATGGTATGGCGGTGCCGCGTCTGCCTGGGCGGCGGCGTAAGACGGTGGTGCCGATGAAGAGGATTCCTCAGGAACGATGTAAATACTGTCGCCTGTAACGAGAAAAGGTGAGGGTAAGAAAACATGGATGCAGCGGTGATGAGACGGACCATCTTGGACACGGGTCCCCGTAGTCGAAGGTTTCGCACTAACGTTGCTGAACACGCCGTCGTTACCGGTGCCTCCGCCCATCATGCGAGGTCTGCCAGGCGGAGTGAACCGACCAAAGTGAGGGGGCAAGAATGCGGCAGCACGTCTCCACCAACTGGTTGGCGGGTGGGGAGCGTGCGAGAAAGTAGGTATAGTTCCATTTGAGTTTCCTATAGAATTTGGGAGAGCGAGCGACGTCGCTGGGGGTGGTGAGCCGGGCGGGGGTTGGTCCCAGTCTGCGACGGGGGTGTTGAAATCATAGGTGAGGGTGGTGCACGGGAGGGATGATTGAGGGTTCAGAGGACGGGATTCGTCAAGATCGAGGTCGTCGTCGTCATCGTCGGGGTCGTCGAAGGCAGCGTCGAGCTCATCATCGGCATCTGGGTCCGTGCGGGGATTTGGGATGGGGGCATATCGGGCGGACATGAGAGTGTCTGGTCTGGATGGCAAAGTCACGCCACACGTAGGTTACGGGTGCACAGCATCTGACTACATGAATCCCTGCGCGGGGGTCTGGACGTGCGAGAAGGATCCGACTATCTCCTGCGGCCCAACTCCTACAGGCAACCCAACTGGTCCGCCAAACCCGCCCACCGGTCCGCCAACGCTCCCCCCCGTGGCCCCAGCGGCAACACCTCCGGGTTTGTTCGCCTCTCGGACCATTCTCGTCATGCGTTCACAGCTCTCCATACGAGCCTGCATCATTCGCTCGAACATTTCCAATATCTGGACCGTGGGTTCGCGTCCTCCAGCACCGAGAACGAGCGGGCCGGTGTGGGGTTGCGATGGCTGGACACTGGGCTGTGCATGGTGAAGGGGCGTAGAGAGGTGTCGGACCCCGGGCGTGAGAGGCTGTTGATTGGCCGTCGTCGGAAACTGGAACGAGGGATGGGAGAGATAGGGAGATGTCAACGTCGTCGTGTTCACCGCCGTCGGGGGATAGAACGACATGGTCGAAGCCACCGACACCGGCTGGGGCGGGGCCGGCATCGCACTAGTACTCTGTTGCGAAGAGGCTGGGTTGAGATTTGAGCTCTGTCGAGCACGGTGATGCTTGGAGATTCCTCCGCGCGCGGCCGTGGGCAGCGTGGTGCGCGCGGAGGAGATTCCCTCGAGTCTCAAGTTGAAGGCTTTTTTGCGCTTCAACCACTTGGTCGGAGGGGAGTTTTCTGCAGTGTGGAGGGAATCCGGGGAGGACGCGGCGGTGTCTGGGTCGTCGTGGGGGACGGAGGAGTCGGGCGGGGAGGTGGGGAGGTGGTGCAAGAGGCCCATCTCGAGCTGAGCGCGGGTGCGGTAGACCCACATGCGCTCCTGGTGGTAGAAGGCGACGAGAGAGTCGAGGAGGGATATCGTGCTCTCTACTGGATGCATGCCGATCGTCGGCGGCGACGAGGGCGGCGTGGGGAGCAGCGAAGAGATGGCCTGCTGCTGCGTCGCATACTGTTCGCCCCCGACGTAGTGCATCGTAGACGACGGCGGTTTCCCACCCTGCCGAAATGAAGTACGTCGCCTTGCTCAGCGGCGGCAAGGACAGCTGTTTCAACCTCCTCCACTGCCAGAACAACGGCCACCTCCTCCTGGCTGCCGCGACCCTCTCGCCTTGCTCTGGAAAAGGTTGGTTCGTCCCTCGCAGACCTGCTGCGCTCACTCGTCGACAGATGAGCTCGACTCGTACATGTACCAGACCGTCGGTCAGGATGCCGTCGCGTTCACAGCTCAGGCCCTCGGCGTACCTCTCTACAGGCGCGTCATACAAGGCAATCCGGTAGAGCAGGCCGCAGAGTATGGCCTCAAACTCGCTGGCGGCGGCGGCATCGCAGGAGACGAGACAGAAGACCTCTATGCTTTGCTCTGCGATGTATTGGTTCGTGTGCTGTCGCTTTCCTCCATCCCAACCTGATTTGTGTCCAGGAGCGGCATCCAGACATACAAGCCGTCTCCGTCGGCGCCATTCTCTCCAACTATCAACGTGTACGCGTAGAACATGTGTCTGTCATCCGATCGCTCCCTGTTCCCTATCTCATTCGTCGACAGCTGCCGTCGTCTCTCGCTAACGCCTCTCGCTTACCTCTGGCAACGCAATCAGACCGCTCTCCTCTCCGAAATGATATCTTCAGGCTTAGATGCTATCCTTATCAAAATCGCTGGCGCCGGACTCACTCCTTCTGACCTCGCAAGACCGCTGTCGTCCATACAGCCAAAACTCGTGTCGCTTCACCAGCGTTTCGGTACGCACCCGTGTGGAGAGGGAGGGGAGTACGAGACCTTCACCACAGACAGCCCGCTGTTCAACAGCCGCATAATAATCACGGACAAAGAGGTCGTGATGGTAGACGAGAGTGACGTCGCACCAGTGGCTTATCTACGAATCAAGCACGCGCTACTGGTCAAGAAAGAAGCTACACCACCGTCCACTCTCGATATTCATGTCCCTCCCTTACTCGGACACTCGTTCGAAGTTCTGCGCAGAAACATGGAGAAATCTCTTTGCAGTGCGACGCCAGCTTCCGCTTCGAGGGCCAATCCTTCACGCCCGTACCCGCCACCAGAACTTGGGCCATCTGCCCGCCGTGTTGGTCCGTGGATCGCGGTCGGGAATGTTCGCCTTCCAACATCGGATTCACGTGCCTTAGGCACCGGAGAAGAAGTCACTCGTTGCTTTGAAATCCTGCAAAGTGCGTACAGGCTCGTCACCGTCACACTTTCTCCAACACACTTTCACAGACCTGCTAGCTGAGAACTCAGCTCTGAATCCCGCCCGTCCGCTTCTCCCCACTTCGGCGACCATAACACTGCTCCTTCCAGACCTGGATGGGTCAACATTCTCTTCTGCTAATACGGCCTATGCATCCTTTTTTGGCGCATCGCCACCTGCAAGAGCCTGCATTGGCGTTGGTGGGACAGGCGTTAGACTGGATTGCTTGGCGTGGACTGGGGAACAGAGTGGAACTCTGGACGGCAATACGGTTCCAAAGATAGTAAGAGGAGAAACAGGGGAACGGAGAGCTCTTCACGTTCAAAGTTTGAGTTATTGGGCACCTGCGAACATTGGCCCTTATTCACAAGCCATCAGCGTGCGTAATCTTTTGTACACCGATGCTCCTGTGCTATCCTCCTCCTCACGTAACGTACAGATACCTCCTTATACATTCCTATCTGGTCAGATTGGATTGATACCTTCTTCTCTGAGCCTACCATTCCCTTCAGCCGCACCGTCAACTACTTCCTTCCATCGTTCGTCCACGACATCGTCCACTCTTCCACTCGAGACAGCCTTGATTCTGCAACACACATTGCGAATCATTCATGCTGCACCAAATTCTGGGTTGGGTGATGGCAGCGAGGGTGGGTTCGGTTGCAGCGACTCAAGCTGCGAGCCACCCACGAACGACGTTTCCAGAGCTAGAGACGGCAGTGCAGACGGGGGGTGGATTCAACTTGCGATATATTATCTAGTCCATGTAGAGGACTTGGATCACGTCCGGAAGAATGTGGAGTCGTTCGATGGGGTACGCATGTCTCGTTCGTTCCGCTTCCTTCAGCTATGCTCATCTTGTGACGATCGGATAAAGCCGAGACCGACGCTCTATGCAGTCGTTTCGTCCCTCCCACGCGGTGCTCGTGCAGAGAAACAAGTTATCGTACACAGTGGTCGATTTGTCACTGCGGATCTAGGTTCATCTACAGAGGAGGATGAAACACTAGTGGACAAGTCTCCTACAGTTACGCAAGGTACAATTCACAGTCTCTTTCATTTTCAAAATTACTGACCCTTCGTGGCACATTCGATCAATCGACCTTGAAACCGCAACGTAGGCGACATGACCATTGGACAGCCAGAATGCCCTGGCGTCGAACTTCAAGTCCACTATGAAATATCTGGGTTCCCGCCGTCTTCAGAGGCATGCGCCATCATTTTTGTACGGGATTCTGACAACCATGGCCTGCGAGATGGACTGGTCGCACAAGCAGCAGCGCAAATAAGGGCAATCCTGGATTTTAACCCGTTTTTGCATCACACGTTGGTGGCGAAAGCGTTTGTGAGCAATCAGTCAGACATGAGCGGAAGACGTACGTCGAGTCCTTGACGTATCTCGTGACGCGTGCTAAATTCAGGTATTCCACGAAATACAGTAGTCGTTCCCCTCCTCGAAGCTATGTTTCGCGGTGAGATGCCAGCACTTACAATCGTGCCTTCTCGTTACGTTGCTTCGAGGGCGGGGAGTGGATGGGATTGGGCAGTCACACTGATGGCCGTTTGAAAGTTGTGAATGCGAGGGACGAGGATCTGATGAGGAGTTGGAGAGTCTACAAAAATTGTATTGTGCACCGACGTGAAGATGCCGATGAGAATAAACAAACGGCAGCGAGGCATACCGAGGAAATGTTGTTCGGAAAGCGACAAATGTAAGCATGTACCACTATACTGTTGGCAGCCTTCCAATCGTAATCAAGGCTCCTCCTCTTCCGCCTTCAATGCCTTCAACAACCTGAATGTGGCCCGAGTCTCCCTTTCTGCTTTCGTGAGGGGCACTATCCTGGCGAACGCAGCACCCAAGAGCGTACAGAGCCCACCAAACCGCAATACCCAAGCTACTCCATAGTTCCCATAGTAAGTCGTATGCTCACCGAGACTACCCGATGCGAAGGTCGAGAATACCTCTCCGGGATGAGAAGGGAGTGGCTTAGCGGGCTCGTTTTCGTCAACAATGCGAAAGATGATGCTTGCCACAACGGCGATCTGTGATACGCATGTCAGCGAACGAGCTCTGAAGAGAGAATCAAGAACACATACGATAAACTGTGGCATTACAACCGCCAGATTGTGGATTCCAAGGATCGTTCCCCCTGCCAAGGGCTTCGTTTCTGCGTCATCCAATGACCCAGCAGTACCGCTCGTCTCTCTGACATCAAAATCCCGTTGTATAAGGGGATCACCTTCATCGACAGAACACCGTGCCGGGTGCGGAGTAGCCGCCGTCGACGGGCATTCGGTCATCTCCTTGAGGAACTATCTCGAAGCAGTCAGCATCCAAAACAATCAATAAAATGAAATAAAAGGACATGCCTCCATGATGATAGCGAAGGGTACCCAACAAGCTACACTCCAGCAAATTCCGACGAGACTGATCATAACGATTGCTCCAGGAACCGTCGAAATCAAAAAGGTAGAAAACATCAGTATCGTGAAAAGCACCATGGCACCCGCCCAGATGTCCCTTAAAAGGAGGGGTCTCCAGGGGAGTTGGACTGATTTCCCTGAAGCCAGAGCTTCTTCGCGCCACTGGTGAAGCTTTAGGCGCAGACGCTGAATGTGCGTCTGTTCGTCATCCCCCTCTTCGGGGAGCAACCTGGGATCACGGCGTGCAAAGTAAGGAAGAACGACGCCCGCAATGACAGCCACTGTTGGCAGAATCGTCTGTCCAGACTGCACTACATTCGGGCCAAAAAAACATACCGATACTGTAAATAAGCATTGCAAATTCGCCAGTCCGTGTGGCAATTTCGATGTCGGGCTCTCGACCCAGCTGATAGGCCATGACTTGGCCAACATAAGTGGTGGAGTAAAAGAGAAAGGGAAACCTATGTAGACAGTGAGTCAGACGCACACAACGTGAAGTGTAACGTACCATCCCATGAAAGCAAAAAGTTGCACGAAGCAAACTCTCCTGATAGGCTTAGGAAGGGTAACGACAGCTGAATAGATGTTCTCCAATACATCGTAAAGTTTGCTATGCCTTACACAAGGCGATCAACTTACGCGAAAAGATAGCGACAAAAGATCCTACCTTTCTTTCTTCCTGTGAATAGTTTCCTTCTCCTCGTGGCAGAAGCATGTAATACAGACGGAAATGACGAGTGTGATGATACTAACTACACAAAACTTGCGGAATTGGTCACCTCCCAACAAATTCAAAAAAGGTAACTTTGCAAGCGGTAAAAATCCTATCCAGAACACCTGTGAGTGCAGCGCCATCGTACATGACAAGACACACGCGTACCAAAGCCATATCCGATGATGTTACCTGCTTGGTTCATACGACTATGCCATGCATTTCCGGAGTTAAGTTGTTCAGGGGGAGCGACGTCCAAAAGGAGGTTGCGTAGCGATGCTTGCAAGGCATTGAGCGCAAAATCAAGAACGTAAAACGCGAACACAGCAATGCCGATAGCGACGTTCGAGATCTGGGGGAGAGGTGAGCGGGGGTCATGTCTTCAAACAGTCGAAGGCATACTTCCTTCTGCCGTTCAGGATCCCAGTCACCGGCCCCCCCTCCGAACAAGTCCACGAAGACCGCGGCAGCGCTCTGACAGTATGCAAGTGCACCTGTAGAGAGTACGAGCGCAACGGTCGAAAGAATGATCCAATATCTCCGCCTGAACTTGGAATGTGATGAATCAGAGATAGCACCTGTAAGACACAGATAGTCGTCTCGCGACGTATGCGCAAAAAAGAACACACGCACCAATAAGGGGTTGAGCAATCAACCCGCTGATAGGGCCAGCAAGCCAGACCAAACTCGTAACTTGCTCAGATATGCCGAGAGACAGGAGGAACGGCGTGCCATATCTACACATTGAAGTGTCACTAACAACACCCTATACCATGCATTCACTTACCCGAGCTCCACGGTCCAAGCGATTTGGGCCCCTGCCATAGATATGCTGAGCGTAATGAGGTTCCATGTGCTCAAGAGGCGACGCGGATGCTCGACTGGGATTGTCGACCGCTTCCCAGAGTCGACTGTGCTCTGGTACGACACTGCTGTTTCGCTAGAAGGCTCGGAATCTTGGGCAAGATGAAGGCCAGAGGTAGTGCGTTGTCTATTACGTGCGGCAGGCCATGCAATTTGGGAGGTTGGGTCAGGGTCGACGTCAACGTCGACGTCCACATGGTATGAAATAGCCATGGAGGTAGGTAGGTGAGGTGTCGAGGCTAGTTTAAAAGTATAAACGACATTGAACTAGCGCATCTCCCCTTTGAGGCGAACAGTAACCCGACTTAGCCTAAACCGGCATTTTCCGACGATGCGTGCATTGACTAGTACCGATACAGCTATGTGGGTTGTTTTGCAAGCTAATCCGACAACAGTCCGTCGAACAGATGAGACTACAGGAAAATACACATGCACAAATCTCCAAGGCTCAACCCCGAATGGACGTCGTCGAAGAACCCCTTCGATGACCGTTTTGCCCCTGTTCGGGAGGCGGGGGCGGCGTGGGTTTCGATAATAGATTGAAGGGTAGACGCCGTGTGAATGCAGCCGCCGCTGAAGACGAGGCGCTGCGGTTGCTTTTTCTTGGCGGCTCTGGAAATTGTACGAACTGTGTGGAGGGTCCGGTGCATACCTCTGGCTCTTCAACCAGCTTCTCCTCGTAACGGGGACAGTCGGAAGATGATGCCCTGGAGACTATAGGGGTAGGAGAAAGAGAGGGCGGCCCAGGACGTACACTACTAGGGTTTGTTCCGGCCCTATTTCGGGACGCGTCCCCTTGCACTGCTTGCCCGGGAATCGGGACAGGGGAGGGTGAAGTCCGCAGCTGAGCGGCGGAAAACGACGGTCGCAGAAGCCTTCGGGGAGCCGTTGTTCCCGTGATAACTAGCGAAGAGATGCCATCGAGTTCATCTCCGCTGGCTGACAGTCCTACCGAACCGAGAGTCAGCCCAACTTGCGACTTGTTATCTGTCGAGGACGTTCCTGCGCTTCCACTTCGGTTCCGCCTCATGTATTTCTCCATTTCGTCGGCATCCCGTTCTCGCATCCGGTTTACAATAGGTGATAATGATGTTTGAAGTGGTGGATTTAAAGATAGTGACTGCGAAGGGCCCGGGGAAGGTACGGAGAAAGTACCATTGCTACTTGGCGAATGCACAAATTGAGCTGGCTGTCTAGGGTAATGAGATGCAGAGGAAGATAATGAAGATAGACTCGTGGCCACGTTCGGTGCAAGTCCAGCACTGTCAAAGTCCCCGCTGTCCGAAGTCGCTGTTGTGCGACTCCCACCAGAACCACTTCGCATACGCGCAGCAACACTTTCAAAGTCTTTTGACTTAACGGGCAGATGAGCAGGCCGATCTACCACCAGCCCGCCTCCCCATTCGCACCCTCTAGCAGCGGCTTGAGCAAAGACCATGCGGCGAGCCTTTTTGTTGTTCTCAAATTGCAACCGCGCAGAATCTTGCAGTGTGTCCCTGGTGCTAAACCTGCCGATGACCGTCAGAGGGTGTCGGTCAGCACAATATGCTTACTCACGAATAAGCGTAATCTGAGGCGGTGAAGCCATCGTTATTACGCGCAGCAAACTGACAACCTCGTTCAATCAATAGTTGGACAATCTGAGCACGTGATGAGCGATACTCAGCACATAATCGTCTTATTCCCGTACCGGTATATGACCCCAAGAGCTGGAACTAACGATACAACCGTTGGCTCAGTTCTGTTCAAAAAAATGAGTGATAGAGGTTGGAACTCACTAATGAAGAGGCGTGTTGCCTTTGTTATCGGCGAGGTCGAAATCGGCTCCCAGATCGCATAGCATCTAATCACGCACCGACAGACCGTAATGAGAGACCGCGAAGGCTTAGAAGTTAAGAAACCACACACGCGAACGAGTTCTTCGTTGCCTTTCAAAGCTCCCATGTGGAGTGCAGTTTTTCCTTGAGAATTGGACCAATCGAGGATCCATGGGTAGCGGTCATAGTATAGCCGGGCCATGCGCAGTGCGGCACCCATCTGGTCAACTTGAGATGGACCAGGTGCGTATGGATTCGGTGGCGTTGGTCTAAAATCAGCGAGAAGCATGAGGATCGTATTGTTCTCTGCATCCTAGTTGCTGGTGTGAACCCGGAGCTGGAGAGCGGACGATACACGGGAAACCTACTCTGCTGAGCTCTTCATCGTCATGGCCGGCAGTTAGCAGAAACTCGAATGTCTCTTCGTGACCGAAAACTGCAGCCCACGCTAGAGAGGTGTATCGCTTCGTGCCTGGATCAGGATTCCGCATGTCGGTCCTTTGTATGAGTCTCTTGACGAGAAAGAGATTGTTCTCTGTGGATAGATGAGGAGTTGTGGTGACGAGTGCGAGGATACCTGCCTTTGACTGCTCTCCGGAGCCTCGCAGTGGCATCTTTCTCTGCCATGGAGGGAAGATGAAAGGGAGACGAAGACGCGGGAGAATAACGAAACCGTCCAGACAATTGGACCTGTCAGATCTCAGTGCCAAATGTCGGTTCCCGAGTTGGCGGTACTGATCACGTGAGCAGCACAGATTGGTCATGCGCAGTGCTACCGGGGACTCACGCCGGAGTCATTCCTAAGCTATGCCCAAGGTCGTCTCCCGCTCAGCCGTCTCCTCGTCCACGGACGGTGAGTTTATGATACGGCCAGATCGTATACGAACTTTCACTTGAACAAGCTCACAGCCCAGCCCACGGCCTCGGCAGCAGCAGCTCTCAGGGTGTATTGTGAGTGATGTCGGTCCGTTTGCGATCTCACTTCCGCTCATCCGCGTTGACTCCACAGACTGTATTTGTGGAGAATTTATTGTAGGTCCTGTCGCCCTCGTCCTGTTTTCTTCCCACCTGGTGTGTACCGTTTCTTTTGTGTAGCTTGTGATCGAAAGAAGCCTTGCCGAGCTCCCAAAGCGTCAAACAGATGGCGCTACCATCATCCGCTCTCAGGATAGTGGCACGATGAAAGCTGTGGTGTTCAAACTGAATGCCAACCCTGTCGAACCTGTGCTTGTTGAAAGGTACGAAGCCACACCCTATGACGTGAAGGCTATGATTGTGGGGACTACTTATCTCTTACAGGTCAGGGGGCCACGAAAAGCAGTACAGATTCTCATGTCCTCGCTGTAACTTATGGGTTGGATACCAATCTTTTCCACCGCCCATCAAATCTGCACCTTATCTCTACATCTTGAAAGGCGCTCTGACACCAATTCAAGGTCAGGTTCCCAAGGATGCCTTCGATGTGGGAGGTAACTTGACAACGGCCGATGTCTGCCCTGGTAGCGCAAAATGTTGACTGAAGAATCAGTTCACATTACCTATCCTACGTCGTTCAAAAAAGTAGAAATTTGATGTGCTATCGTGGTGTATCGCATGCAACTTGTGATTATTGCACTGAGCGAAGGGGTTAGTAAGTATGAGGAATTTCACGTTTCAAACATGGGTACGGTTCAGCTACCGTTGTAGAAACAAAACTCATGAAACACATGTCAGTGACGAGTGCGTTCATAGTGTGAATATAGAAGTCATCATCACCATACACGAATGCAGGGAAAAAATATCACTGAAAGAGGTACCCACTTTAATTTTACACCGAGTGCAGTCCTGACGTTGACTCGAGGTACACAAGAAGTCAATTTGTTTGACTTTGTTTACACCAAGTTACACTTAGTGTCTTTTTCAGGCAACTTGTCGCACCGACTACTGTACCACCTCAAGGCCTCAAAGCCTGTATCTAGCTCATCGGAAATGGTACCGTTCGACTCGGAAGACATCTCCGGTTTCAAAAAAAAAGCAGCAATCTCAAATTTTCGAAATTTGGAGCTGACCGGGAAAGTTTGTCGACTGGTGAGTCGCACGTCTCTGCCCGCGATGTAGTGCCCAAACGTATGCCACAAGGTCTGCAACCCAATTGGCCATCATACGACTTGCCGGTTATCTTGACGATGGACAGATTGTAATACCCGGATTCCAACCTGCAACCGACTTGTCGTAACCCGTACCTGCACAACCCACTGGTCTCTGGTTGAACTTGTGTCCAGACTATGGGTCCATTTGTGTCCTCGTCGCCGTTGGCCTCGCCCCGAGTCGTCTTCGTGTACGTTGCCGCTACTGCAGCGAGTCCCGCCCTGACGCGCGTTGCCGCCGTTGCTGTCACCTTTACGCTCCCTCGCCTACACACCACATTGAGCACGATGGCTCGCCCCCCACGCTTCCTCGCCTTCAACCGGGGTCCACCACTCCCTCGCGCTTGTTCACGCCAATCGCCCCTGTTACATGTCCCATCGTCCTCCACCGCGCCCCTCGTACTCGTGTCCGGTCGAGTACGAGGGCTGGCAGATCACCCTCGTTGCGCCAAACTCCCGTCCTTTGGTCCCCCTCATGTCTCCTCGTGTCCCGCCACCTTCCCCCTTACCGCCAACACCTCGCACTTATCGTCTCCTCGCGCCCCGCTGTGACCACTATCTTCCGCTCCTCCGCACTCATTCACGCTGTGCGCGCCTCCTTTACCGCTGTCCACAGCTCATTCGTTGTGTCTGCTTGTCTCCGCTGTCGTTAGCTACCTCCTCACACCCTGCTGTCCTCCACCCCTCTTTGCTCGTTCACGCCGCCGGCGTGTTGAATCGAGCACGGTCTGGCAGCGATAACCAACCCGACGCGAAGCAGAATTGGACGTGACGAGTCCATGACGAGTCCCACGACGGCACGACACGATGGTAACGACAACACCGACACGAGGCACGAGTTACCCGTGCAGAACTCTAGCAGCGAGGGCCGCCAAATTCATTTTACCTGGTTATTCTTGGAGACTCCTTTCTGCGTCTCCTGTAACGAGAATTTCATGATTACCTCGTGCCATTTTGTCACTGTGAATACAACGCTGAACATGATTCTGCTGCGAATAATCATCCCGGCCTATTCCCAACGTGGTTCGAGTTTGTCTCCGAACCTCGGGATTTCAGGATTTAGAATTTTCATTTTCACGAGCTTGGTCATGTCGGTATATATCTATGGACTCGCCCAACTCGAATGGTATCAATTCCGAGGTGATCTGATGACAGTCTCTTGCGCTATACAGAAACTGAGAATGATGTTGCTCAAGCACTTGGCGATGAATCCGCCATGGAATCTTGGCCTGTCGCTGAGCGATGCACCAAACAAGATCGTTTCGCACTTCGTTTGTCCGCTACCTGCCGTTGACGTCAACCACTATATCCACTTCCAACTATGAACCCGCTCTCAAAGGTGCTACTGTCGAAGTGCATGTCACATACTCTCATCTCCTTATCAAGAAGAACAGGCACATCTTTACTACTATGCTATGCAGCTAAAAGTACTTAAAGGTCGGGTTCAAGAATAGTTTTTGTCTACTGTACTTTACCTAGTTTATGACGCTGTATGCATTCCACCAGCATTGTGTCCGTACTTTCTGTTAATTGGGCCCTCTGTAAACAAGGTTTCTGCCGATCCTTCGGCCATACATCTACCGAAGCCGGAATACCGCGGGACAAACACATACTTGAGCTTTCGGAATTGCTTACGTCTTTGCTGGGCAGTGATATGCGAGTCACGATCCTCTTATCAGTGTCCGAACAGTTCCGCAGTGTCGCGTCCTCGGTGTTGCCGAGGGGTGACTGAAAACATGTTGGCGCGACCGTTTTCCCATCAAAGGACGCAATATGTCGATTCCTGGTAAGTATAGTCGCTGTATTTACATAAATTATGATTCGAATTGACTGCGTCCACATGCCGCATCACAAATAATTCGAGTCGCACGAGTCACCTGGCCATGGCACGTCGGATACATTCAAGTCATTACGAAAGAACTGCTATGCCAAAAATGATTCGCTGCCACTTTGTACACGCCTTGCATAGTTTTTTACGTACCTGCTCGAGGCACACAATTTCATTCGAGTCAGTCTCATGACGCTAGGGAAGTTCTGAGACATTCATTTCTAGAGAAGTGCCACGTTTACGACCGTTCCTAGATCTTCTAGCCTAGTTGATATTGAAACAAATGTAGTGGACAAAAATCAGAAACGCGGCAGAAACACATTCTCGGAGTAGGGAAATCCGTCAGTTTCCGCGAGAGATGAGTTTGCCAGGATCGGGGACTGCACTCATGTTCGACACCGTCGCGCTCGAAGAGGGTGTAACGGTCCGAAGGAGCCGTCAGCTGTAGAGGCTGTCACGCAAGGCACGGGTGAGGTGAAGTTGCAAGGTGTCCCCCTGTACGTCGAACAAGTTGACGCCGCCCATGTGCATCTTCTTGACCCAAGCTGCCTTGATACCGAGGGATTCGATGTCGTCATAAGAGATGACCTGTTTGGCCGAGCTGGAGCGAAGATAGGGCGTCGCGGAGCACTGGTCCCATTCGCGGGTGAAGCCGGATGCTTCAGCAGGGCGAAATGATCCATCGGGATACTGTGAGAGGATGCCCTGATCGATGAGCGACCGAAACTGGATTTGGCCAGTACCGTCTTCGGAATAAGCACGGGAGAGAGAGCGATCGGAAAACCTTCTAGCATTAGTGGACTGGACAATGTAACCATATGAAGGGACGCCAAGAACAATCTTGAAGGAAGGAAACCCTGCAGAAGTCCATGCAAGGTAGCCAGCGACGGCATTCTGGGATGGTTGTGAGGAGTTGCTGCAAGCATCGAAGAGAGGTGCATTTGGCCCGGGGGGCTGGCGCACTAGAAGAAAGGGTGGTGTGATGTTAAGGTGACGAGGACACGACGTACATCCAAAGATATCGTAGTTCATGAGGGTGATCCAATCGACAAAGAGGGAGAAAGCAGAGACGTCGGACATAGGTAGACCGTCTGGGCCGAGAAAGGTGGTGTCGGCCACGGCAGCGGATATAAGAGCATCTGGCGGAAGCTTCTTTCGAAGGGCCTCGAAGAAGTGGAGCATGTTGAGGGAATCTGCAGCACTCTGGGTGTTTCCGCGTTGACCTACTCGACCGGGGTACTCCCAATCGATGTCGATGCCGTCGAGATCGAAACGCTTGTAGACGTCGAGGATGTTGGCGACGAACGTTTCCCTGTTATGAGAGGTGGCGACTGCGTTTGAGAACCACCTGGGCAAGGAGTGAGGGGGAGACGACAGGGGGGAAGTGAGGGAGTGACCTGCTTCCGGTCCAACCGCCGATGCTGAGTACGACCTTTGCTGAATTGGCATGTGCAGCGGGAACGATGTGTGCGAGGGAGGCGGGGGCGTCGTCGGAGTCCCAACCGAGTCGGGAGCTGTTGTCAGGGAGGGTGAAGGCGAAAATGAGGACGTCGAGTAAGGAATAGTCGATTGACGTCGGGGGAGCCCAATCCGCATAATAGGCCATGACGCGAGGAGTGGTGAGTAATAGGGAGCGTGTGTGGGACAAAGCAAGGGCAAGCGAGAGCAAGGGTAGGAAAACGAGCCAGGAGAACATGACAGGACAATGGAGAGTTGGATCCCCATCTGGACTGGACGGACTGGATGGGACGTCATTGCATCGCCACACGATCGCGATCGGCTACGTATAAAGTCCGTCTCCGTCCCGGCTGCCCGACATGTCTTGTTGTCCCTCTCCTCCCCCTCTGCCGTCCCCCGTCCTCGTCCCCGCCCCGCTGCCTTCCCCGCCCCCGTTCGCGAGGAAACACGCCCCCCGTCGCGTCTCCGATCACATCCCGTCAAACCCCGTCCCCCTCAGGACCCTCGTCCATGCCCGCTCCCATGACGCACTCTACCACAGGACTTCTCGTGCAGACCGTCTTTCTCCCCCTCGCACCATAAAGCGCACTCGCTGCAGGTCCCCCCCGCCGAGTCCTGCCGTCCGGTCCCCGCCTCCCCCTGTCCCTCCCATCCCCGCCTTTCTCTTGCCTTCCGCCCCTCCTTTTGATCTCGATCTCTATTTGGATCGTTCGTCCGGGGACTGCGAATCGCACCTAGAGGGCCCGCTCAATTCCATGCAGTTCTTTGCCGTGCACAACGCCAAGGGGGAGTGCCCGGCTTGATCGTCCTCCCCGCATCGCGCAATCTTTCCCCTGCCCTGTATCAAGTTCCGTGTCCCATCATGTACTGTGCTCGTGTTCAACGCCTTATCCTGCTCAGCACTCCTTTCCCCCGTACACCATCCACTCGTGCAATCATTACTCGCATTCGTTTGTTCACTCCATCGTAGCATCATTAATCTTCCCCTCCTTAATTCTGCCATACATACTTTGACCATCAGTCTGTGCTCGTAGTACGCTGCCTTCTCCATGTCAGCGCCTCAACTCAACTCCCCATTCTTAGCAATAGTGTAGAAACCACGGTATAATCGGTGTTTCTAGACGAGATTCTGTGGCGCATTCGTTCTCCTGCAGTGGCGCGTCACGCGCGTCAATCCAGTATTCGATAAATATGAATCGCATATTGTATAGCCCAAATCGGGCGGTCGTAGGTTACGGATACACGTCTAGAAGAGCATTCCGTCAGCTAACGATACAACGATGTCACCGTCAGTCCTCGTACCGAATACACTATATTAGGCCAGCGTCCCATCCAACGTTGTAGAGGCGAGCAAAGAAAAAAAAAACATTCAAAGTCCCATTCTTTCTGCCAACGTCCGATCACCGCCCGCGTATGGATGATTGAACCCACGATGTCTGCGGCCCCCTCCCGCACCATTTCGTCGTGAGAACCTGTCTCGGTCTCGGTCTCGGTCTCGGTCGCGCTCTCGATCCCTTTCTCGATCGCGTTCTCGGTCTCGCACGCGCTCCTTTTCACGTTGACGCGGTCGATCCCTCTCTTGCGGAGAACGCGGCCGGGTCCGTGAGTCTTCATCAACGTCCATCTTTGCGTTGCTTTTTGAGCGGATCTCAGACGGCGAGATGCGGGGAGAGTGTGATGGCTCGTGCTTGACAGAACCATGCGTTTTTGACGGGGGAAGCGACACACTCGACCGAGCTGGCGATATCTTGGCATCAGAGTGTCGTGGTTTCTTGTGTGCTCTAGGTCCTGTAGGAGGTGGCTTGGATAATCCATTCGTCGTCGCAAGGTGCGGTGGGCCATGGTATAGATCGCGAGATAGTTGATGGTGTACTTGCGAGTTGATCGGTTTCTGACGTAGGGACGTCTGGAAACATTGATACGACTTGTCCAATTCGGTCCTAGAATCCGCATGGGTGAGTACATGCGAGAGCTGGGACGTAGCCGTAGCTTACGAAAGGGACAAAATCACTTGATGGGACTCTGACGAAGAGCACGTGGTTAACACAGGTATGCGTCATACGAGAAATGGTCACCTCGGAGTGCACTTTCTAGTTTATCCACTACACGTCGGAGCCCTCGAACCTCTTCCTTCAATTTCCCGGTTTCACCATGCTTCAGCAGGTCATACAACTCATCGTTTTCCTCCTGGAGTAGCCGTACGCGTTGAGTCAAGGCAGCATTGACACTCGAGGACGAGGAACCAGTGAGTCCACCATTGGAAGTTACGGGCTTATTGATGTGCGGCAGTAGCACAGACACCAGCGGCGGGGGTAAGGCAATGGGATCCGACGTGGAGGGCTGGGGTTGTACGACCAGGAATTGACGAAGTCGCGAAATCTCACTCTACAGGGAATAGGAAAAAGGTCAACAGACGGCCCAAGAAGGAACGAGCGCCTTGAGTGGCCGTAGGTCTCACCGCGAGTTCCGCGACCTGTGCGTCCCGTTTTCTCAGAGAAGTCTCGAGCTCTATTTCTCTTGACGTGGGAAGGTCCATGACCGGTGAGACAGAAAGATGGTACGGTCGAACCTGGACGGAGTGAATAAGACGAGGCCACTGTGTGGTTGGTGGCAAGACCTTCCCATGCCGTAAACGGTGGTGGCTGTGACCAGGGTTGCGATGTTCGTCATACAGTAGGGCAGAACATGGAATACAATTCGACTTGAATCACCCGCTGAATCCTCCATCTTGAGACCCATTCTTTCTTTCTGACGCGCACTCAGATGTGGTTGAGTGTGACTATCCGGGCTTCTTCCACTTCGGGCTAGGGTTCATCTGGTCAGTTCCTTTTTTTTTTCATCTGCGCTGATTTCTCACTGATGTCACACCCTAGGAAAAGACGTTGCCCTGCGATTTCATGATTCAGAACTTTCCTTCAAGCCAGTATGTGAGCGGGGATTCGGTGACATCATCATCTCACGTGTTCCCGATCAGCACCTGCAATCGAGAACTCGGTTTAAAAGTCGTTTTGGCAGTCCGCTGCAAAATGTCTCCTCTCTCTCCACGATCATCCCCGCCATGTCAAAGAGAGCCCGTAGTCCGAGCCCGGTCCACATGTCAAAGAGGGGGAGGGGTACATACCCGTTCACGCCCAAAAAGATTGCCACCGCAGAAGCTGCGGCGACGGCCCAGAACAATCCTCCTTTCCTGAGGCTGCTCGCTGAAATACGCAATGCAGTTCAAAACACGCAGCCCGGGAGATCAATAGTTTATTGGATGCGAATGGGTGATTTACGCAGTAAGCTCAGCTGGTTTACTCTGACTTCCTGAATATTCGTTGAAAATTCCTGGCAGTCCTCGACAACAGAGCGCTTGCGGCTGCCTCTAAGCAAGCCGTCCAGGACAAGATACCGCTCATTGTTCTCTTCTTGCTCAGCCCCCAAGACTACATCGGTCACGACAGAAGTAAGCGGAGAATCGACTTTGTACTTCGTAACTTGTTGGACATTCAGGTAACGGCTCTTGACCCTGCAGCTTTACTTCTTACGTGTCGTAGGGGTCGCTCGCAAGGCTTGATATCCCTCTCCTTACGGTTTCGCACACTCCTCGGCATACCATTCCTTCGAAAGTCATCTCACTCCTTGAATCTCTCCAGTGTACCCAGCTGTTTGCAAATATGGAGTATGAAGTAGACGAGCTCAGACGTGACATAAAAGTTGTTGCCCTATCAAAGGAGAGGGGCATTCGTCCACATTACTTTCATGATAGGTGTATCATCGAGCCTGGCCTTATCAAAACGAAAGACGGAAAGGCCCATGCGGTATGAGTGCGTTGTAGTCGTGCGAGACTATTGCGTTTACCTTGTTCTATAGGTTTACTCTCCTTACCTAAAAATCTGGATCGCTAAACTTAACGAGAAGATTGGCACATATCTCGAAATCTCTTCTTCGCCCCTGGCAAATCCAAGTTCTGTCCGCCAAGACCCGACTTTCGGCACACTGTTCGACACTCCAGTGCCCGACTTCGTGGAAGGGTTCGAGTTAGACCTTGCCGACAGAGAAACAATGGTCAAAGCGTGGCCAGCAGGAACGAGTGTTGCCCAGGAGGTTGGACGCGAGTTTTATCTTCTAATCATGACCAACTCTCGTCCGTGATGATTCTAGATACTGTCCCGTTTTCTCAATACGAAGGCAAGGGCGTCACAGCTTGGTACTGCGGATCCGTTGGCGAATGACGCCGAAAAATCCGATAAACAAAGTCGCATTTTGATGTACTCAGAAAACAGAGACAGGGGTGATGAAGACACTACTTCCAGACTCAGTCCCTATCTAGCTGCGGGTGTCATATCCCCGCGGGAATGTATCCGCGCGACGATGACTCTAGCTGGAGTGAAGAAGGTGGACGCTAGCACCACGGGGATCGGCCGCTGGGTGCAAGAGCTTGGTGCGCACAACCTCACCGCTCCGCATAGTTTCTCATACATCGCTCAGCATGGCGAGACTTTTACACGAACGTATTGGCTGATTTTCCACGGGTATCGATGGGACGACCATTCCAGGAGAAATTAGCGGCTGTAAGGTGGGAAATCAACGAAGGGCATCTTGCTGCATGGAAGCAAGGAAAGACTGGGATCCCTATCGTCGATGCAGCCATGCGACAAATGAATACAATGGGTGACTCATTCCAGAGGTTTGACGCTGAGTAACATGTCTAACCTGCTCCTTAGGTTGGATGCATAACCGGATGCGAATGATCACTGCGATGTTCTTTACCAAGGATCTGCTACTAGACTGGCATCTTGGCGAACAGGTGAGGCTTCTCTGACCATCCGCTTTTGTCGCGTATGAATATGTTGACATCACGCGAGTATTTCATGAAACAGCTCATCGATGGCGACCTAGCTAGCAATAATGGCGGATGGCAGTGGAGCGCATCTACCGGTGTTGACCCTGTACCTTATTTTCGCATCTTCAACCCATACACGCAGAGCGCAAAGGCAGATCCGACAGGCGAGTACATTCGAACTTATGTCCCAGAACTGAGGAACGTGCGGGGGCCAGGTAGCTCGGATTTTCCTCCGCACGGTTCATTCGCTCACCTCACGACACAGAACTTTACAATCCTCCCGCAAATGTTGCAGATAAGCTCGGATATCCGAGGCCTATTGTTGTACATGCAGAGGTTAGGGAGAGGGCGATCAGAAGGTACAAGAATCCGGGTGAAGAGTGAATGCATCTTCGCCAGTAATTTGTGACCGCGCCGGTAGCCTAGATCGTAGTTTCCCGAAAAGGCATCCTTTTGTGCTTGAGGCAGAGCCTCGAGACTCTCAGTCAAGATCATGGACGCAAAGCTCAGCTCCCTGGTATCACGTGTTGTTGAATCGAACCGTGCACGAGAGAAGACGGAAGACGACAACGATAACGACGACGCCATCTTCGCAGAACTAGAAGCAGAGATCGAAAGTGATAATTCAGCTGCGTTGAGAGAGCATGGACTTGAGCAGCTCAAACTACAGTGCGTTCTGCATTCCATTCATGAGGTAGAGAAACGATCCAACAGGTACCCGTCAGGGCCAACAAGCTGAAAGAGATGCAGCAGAATGCGTATGGCTCTTACACAGAGATCACCGATGAGAAAGAGGTCGTTCGGATAAGTGCGTGAGTGACATTTCTGGACAAGCAGTGGCTTCCCCCCTTGAAGACATGCGTCATCAGCAACGAGCCCCGCTGCATAATACACTTCCACCACGGTAACTTTCGCAGATGTGAAATCATGGACAAGCACCTCACCGTAAGAAACGTGTGGCGGCCCTCCCTGTGCCACTAACAGGACTCCTACTAGAAACTTGCGCCAAAATACTTCGCTACGCGGTTCATTCGCGTATTTGTGGAAAACGTACCATGGTTGGTCGAACGGTTGTCCATCCAGGTCCTTCCATGCGTGATGTGCTTCGTGGACGGTGTCTCGAAGGACCGGTATGTTTCGACTGGTAACCTGCGCCGTTCGTTTCAATCTCACTCCTGGCTAGCCTCATCGGATTCGAGGAACTTGGGAATAGTGACGTATTCGAAACTGCCGCTCTCGAACTGAGGCTTTCACAGAGTGGTGAATTCGATTCGTGGATCTTACATGGTTTTCACTGAGACACTCCCAACAGGCGTTCTGCAAAAGGCTGACAACTTGTTCCATGTCACGTACTCGGTCGGTCATTGCGGTCCAGCTAGGGGTAACCTTAGAAAGTTGAATGACGATGGCGATGACGACGACCTGGATGATTAAACTGTCACTTCTTGTTATATAACTTCGGGTAATATGTCGAGGATTTCCGAGTCATGAAACTTGACATGTGGTGATTTCCTAATCTAGCGAGTTCGAGCTGGTTGAAAAGAGGGTGCAGGTCTTATATTTGTGTGTCGCGCTTGTTCTACCGTCATGCAGCTCATTGGAAAGTATATCGACAAGAGCGGCTCAGTAAGTTTGCTGTCTGTGTTCGATCGCGTTCCTCACTAGCACCAAAACAGGGCCATGTCACCCTTCGTCCCGAAAATGACGAAGATATGTGGCATCTGTATAATCTCATACAGCAAGATGATCTAGTCAGAGCCCCCGCCATTCGGTACGAAGTCACGCTGCATTTATTCGCGATAAGAATAATGTGAATGGTGATTGTAGACGAGTGCAGAACATATCAGCGACTGGTTCTACGGAATCTCACCGGATCAAACTCAACCTCACGCTGGAAGTCTCCAAGGTGGAGTACTCTTCCTCTGGCGCCCAATCTTCTATGCCGGATCAAGCATCTCAGACGAGCCCTACATCCTCCTCTCCACCCTTAACTGCCACCACCCTGCATATATCCGGTCGAGTGACGTCCGAAAACGAACACGTCAGGATGGGAGCATTCCACACCCTTGATATCGAACCAAACCGCAACGTCCGAATTGAAAAGGTCGAGGGATGGGATAGCATAGCACTCTCTCGCGTCGAAGAGTCCTGTCTACCCGGGCGTGGAGCAGAGGTCGGGGCGGTCGTCTGCGGCGAAGGAACTGCCGCATTTTGCCTGTTGTCCAAGCATCTCACCGTTATAGCACACAGACTCTCTGTCCCCATACCGCGTAAGGCGTCCGCTCCGGGAACGTCGCAGCATGAGAAAGCGATGTCAAAGTTCTACACCATGGTCTATGACGCGTTCGTCCGGCATATCCCTTTCGCCAATCCGAATTTACGCGCCATCGTCTTCGCCAGCCCTGGCTGGATCAGAGACGGGGTCTATTCCACGATGATGAGCGAAGCCGGAAGGCGGAACGATAAGCTGTTGGCGAAGTCGCTACGAGAGAAAGGTCTCAAGGTTCATGTCAACAGTGCACACGTCCACAGCTTGGTGGAGGTTTTGAAAAGTCCAGAGGTACACGTATACCCAAGTTCTGATCGCAGGCCATCAGCTCATCTGCGGATGTTGTAGATCGTGGCACAGTTGAAGGAGACAAAGTTCGCTCGTGAGGGTATTGTCCTAGATAAGTGAATCTCCTTTCCTCTTTTGTGATCAGTTCGGATCCCTCAAGGTTTGTAGGTTTTTTAAGATGCTTGGATCAGATGAAATGCGTGCATGGTACGGCCCAGACCATGTTTGTCTTGCTGCAGATCGAGATGCGGTAGGTACCCTCCTGATTTCCGATGGACTTTTCCGGTATGGTCTATTTCCTTCTGCCAATGTGGACAAGATGAAGAAATTCCCACAGCGCAAGTGATCCGAAGACAAGGAAGCGATATGTATCACTGGTCGAGAGCGTGCAACAGAAAGGGGCAGAAGTGGTCATCTTCTCTAGCATGCATGAGTCCGGCCAACGTATGCGTGATACTGACGCGGTTGCATGATATCTAACCTCTCTGCAGAACTAAATCAACTAACGGGAGTCGCTGCGATCCTAACGTTCCCCCTCGACATCGAGGTGGTCGAAGCAGAAGAAAGGGAGGCAGCTGAAGCAGCCGAGCGACAGAGGCTGGAGCAAGAGGGAGCGGTCGGATAACGATCTTATTATGCATGTCAAATTCTTGTCATTGCACCTACTAGTAAGCCACCGCTCCCGTCAGGATGTGAATTGATATTGGTCCTCTGAGTGTATCAGAATTGCCTTAACAGGCGCCTTTCATATGCTTCCCAGCCTGCAGCCTGGTATCTCTGCGCTTGCCTTTGGACCTCCTTCACATCGATGTCATGACCAGTGCCAAAAATGCCCCTGCCTACGATGATTACGTCGCATCCACACTGTGTCACCACTTCAGCTGGCGTACGATACTGTTGTCCCATGGTATCGTCTTTGGTATCTAGCCCGACACCTGGGGAGAGGATCAGGAAGTCCTCGTCACCGACCTTGTCAGTCTCACGCGCTCCAATGCTTTCCATTCGGTGTTGCGCGATGAATCCGATAACAAAATCACGTCGAGCGCGTGCCATTCGAACAGCATCCTCCGTGTACGTGCCAGTCGTGAGAGCACCTTTTGAGCTCATCTCAGCAAGCAAAATCAGACCCCTCTCTAATGGGAGACCGACTGAAGCGAGGCCGGTGATGATGGAGGGACCTGGCACGGCGTGGGCGTTTGTTATGTGCGCCCAACTTGCGATCTTATAAACGCCGCTAGAGTATTGAAGCGCGACCGTGTTGCCTCGAGCAAAGCTCAGCATGGAGGAAATATGGACGATGCTGCAGCCCTCACCTATATCTGCGAACTTACGATCCTCGAAGATCAAGAACTCGTGCTTCTTGCTGAGTGCCTGCAACTCTTCGATGACAGAGGGGTCGTAGTCCTCGAGGATGTCGATGTGCGTCTTATCGTCGGGCTCGTGAGTATAGTTCAGTGACGGAGGAAAGAGCGATATGCCTTTATGAGACAGACGTATGGTCCAACGGCATCGATGATGGCGAGGAAATCCTTCTTTCGAGTGACATCGACGCCGACGGAAAGGTTTGACTTCTTCTTTGCCATGAGATGGAGCAGGGTTCGCGCCGCAGGATTACCATGCTGTTGAGCACGATCCTCGTAGCTGCGTAGATGAGGTGACGACATGGCCGCAAGCGCTAGCTAAGACTTGCCAATTCCGACCAACCTCAACTTCTCGCCTTCATGTCGGCCTCCATCCGTGAGCGTGACGACGACGCCAGTGAGGCTCCGTCCCCGAAGCGCACCAAAACAATCGACTCCAGCGACAACCACGTCCGAGTCGTCAGTGATGACTTGCAAGCAACCCACGAATCCAACGAAGCACAGGACTCCATCCTTCCGCCCAGCTACGTTCTTCTCGGTCTCAACACACCACAAACCACGTCGGATGGACTCCGGCAGCTACTGGAGCGTGACGTCGGGATCTCTGAATACATAAGTTCTGATCTCCCTCCAGTACGTGGCATCATTAAGCAGCGGTGAGCGACTCGCTTCCACAGCGTTCTCATAACAACGTTGAGATCATTCGCAGGTTCACGGACTTTCTGGTCAACGAAGTCGATCTGGATCACCAGGTATTGCACCTCAAATCGCTTGGCTTGCCGGAGTCGAAGAAAGACAAGACTACTGGAGACGTCGCCGACACCCACATTCAGGGTGGCGAGACTAACAAACAGGAAGGACCATCGAAAATACCTCCGTCAGAAGAAAGCGTTGCGCCGCATATCCGTGAAGAACGTGAAGACGAAGTGGCGGCCGACAACGAGGTCACCTGGGATGACACATTTGAATCGTCATTGTCGCCATTCCTCTCTGAATCATCGATCACAGAGCTTAGGGAAATGTATATCGAAGGCCCCGAACCTCCACGAGTAAGCGACGACGGCTGGGCAAACAGGGTGCGCAAAAAGTCGGGAGACATTGAGATCTCCGAGCAGGACGCCCTCCTCCGCCAAGACAACGGAGGCCAGACTTCCAAAACAAAGCGGGAAAAGCATCAAAATACTCGTGGAAAGGGCAGACAAAGAGGCCGTGGTGGTCGCTCACAAGGCAGTGAGCTAGACCACCGGAAAGTCCTCAGCGAAGTGTGTCATTCAGCAGGACAGTTTCGTCGCTTCTCACACGAACGGTGTAGCCTATTGGCTCCAAAACTACACGGACGGCTCTTCATCAGGTAGTACGCAAGCTGTTCAAGGGTAAACTTGAGAGTGAAACGGATATGTCTGCCCCAGTTGGCGAGGAAGGCTCCAGGATCTCTATCACATGGTCGAGAAGAGGCAGCGGTCGTCGAGGTTCGTGGGATAATTCTCAACGATAAAATGCTCTTCCTTCCTTCATTCCCAAAGGTCGAGGAGAACGAGCACCGCGGGGGGAATACCCTCCTTATATTCACTTCACGATGCAAAAGACGAACCGTGACACGCAGGATGCCCTTGTATACCTGTCGCGTACCTTGCACGTCAACATCAAGGATCTCGGTGTCGCTGGTACGAAGGACAAGAGGGGCGTCACGGTACAACGTGTTTCATTGCGACGCGGCAACAAAACTGTGGAAGATGTATGGAAAGCTGCAAACCAGGGTGGTCGGCGCTCAGTTCACGAGGCAGTTACTCTGAGGGGAGAGCGCGGTGTTCGCATTGCGGATCTGAATTATCGCAAAGCAGGTTTGGAGCTTGGTATGCTCAAAGGCAACCAGTTTGTAATCACTCTAAGGTTAGTCTGGTATCTGCTTCATGTGATCATACTTAATTCCGATGCCGCCGTTCGTAGAAACATGCAAGTTGAATCAATGGATACTCTTGATCTAGTTATGAACAGCATGGAACAAAAAGGATTTGTCAACTACTATGGTATGTATGTAGTAATGTGACGTATTGACGTGAAATCTGACGATTCTCCAGGCATGCAGCGATTCGGTACGGCTGCAGTTCCTACGCATACTATTGGCTTGGCTTTCCTCCGTTCTGATTGGCACAGAGCTGTTTCCTTGATCCTGCAAGTGCGGCCCGGAGAACACCCGGATGTCGTTGCGGCCCGCGAGGCATGGCTGATTGATAGCAACCTAGATCGCGCTCTTGCCCTCATGCCCCGTCGAGTTGTCGCAGAGAGGTGCATATTAGAAAGTTACAAGAAACAGGGTGGTGAAACCAGAAATGCCATGGGCGCCCTCTCGACTGTGAGTTGTATTCTGATCTCACGTTACATAGACATACCGAGCTGTTCACCATGCAAGATCCCGCGCAACCTTAGGTTGATGTACATCCATGCATACCAGTCATACGTCTGGAACGCCATCGTTTCTGAACGTATTCGCATGCATGGTATCGACAAGGCAGTCCCCGGTGACTTGGTATTCGAAGAACCGGCAGGTAAAGCAGCGCAAAGTGACCTGCTTGATGTGGGCATGGATCAACCCATAACGGCTGATGAACACGGTAGATTCATCTAGCTGCCATCTCAATTGACCGTGTCTGATTTATCTCCGAAGGAGAAAGCGACAACGTTCCTAGAAAGGCTCGTAAAGTGCCGTGGGTTCCAGCCAAAGTCAAAACTCTAACTACAGATGATGCTCACAAATACTCGATCTTTGATGTGATCATGCCACTACCCGGGAGAGACGTAGAGTACCCCGGAGGCCCTCTTGGAGAACGCTATCGCGAATTCTTAAAGAAAGATGGGCTGGATCCCAATAATTTCATTCGTAAACAAAAGTAGGGTGCTTTCGCCATGCACTCCGTGCTTTGCTGAATAATATCCATCCAGGGAGTATACCCTTAATGGATCCTACCGAAAGATCCTTCAGCTACCAAAAAATCTGTCATGGTCTGTTCTCCGATATACAGACCCCGACGTCGCACTGGCACAGGCGGACGAAGACAGACTGTTGGGTTTTGACCCACCAAGTGTGGTGGAGGACGGCAAATTCTTAGCGTTGCAAATCCATCTCACACTTGGGACGGCGGCTTATGCCACCATGGCCCTTCGTGAGCTCACTAAAACGGAGACGAGTTCACATTTTCAGACGGAGCTTACACAAGCTTCTGAAGATCAGCAATTTCGAGGCACGGCGGTCCCGAACGCAGATGATCCCGGAGGAGAGCTAGACCAGTAGAGCACGTTTGGACGAAGATTAGATAAACGGGATGTACGATTATTAGTAATTTGTCGGGCCGCAGCCCGACCACAACTTGGGTGTTGTCTCGACGCGCAGTGGTATCCGCTTCTGGTTGCATTGCTCTCAAACCGACACGTTTTGTCCCTTCCAGAAAGATGGGCAAAGTAGAAAAAATCGTTTTCTGGTCCTTAGTGCTGGATCTTTTTGGCAAGTCCGCGTTGGCAGGTTCCCTTTCGCTGTCTTGACTGACGTGTTCGGAAGCTTTTACAATCCCGCTCCCTCTCTTCCCTCGAATTATTGAATGGTATACACTGGTATGTCACACTGCACCATATCTCCACTCCTGTTAAAATCATTATCAGAAAGAAGGGTCTGATCCCGCCGGTTTATTATCACGAACACTATATACCATCTCCTCCATCCGAGCTATATTCTACAAACCTCATAACAATCCCCAGCGATGGGATGTGGTACTTCTAGGCAAGTTCAAGTCGTGCCAGATGTAGTAGCACCACTCATGCGACGCAGGGGGGTTGATGGGTTCTGCCTTTTCGTGCGTATCCTGGGCGAATATGACGGTGAACTCTGATCCGACCTTTTCAAGAACACTTCAGTTCCTTGTGGCTCCGCTGATTGGTACACTTTCTGACAAGTATGGACGCAGGAATGTCCTCCTAGTTACGATGGCTGGAAACATTCTCTCTGCGCTGGTGTACG